>VXBX01000018.1:32113-66869 GCA_013400415.1 Scytalopus superciliaris
GGCGGGCGAGGGCCGGGTTGCTGCAAAGGCCGCCTCGGTCGGGAAGGGGCGGGAAGGAGGATCCAGGGAGCCCCCCAGGACACATCGGAGTGAGGGAAGGCGCCGGGCAGGCTCTGCGCTTTGGGGTTTGGGCTTCGGGGCCCGCCGTGCGCTTGGGCTTGGCCTGCGCCGCCTGAAAGGAACCCCCATGCCTGAACACTTTTTACTGCTGTAAATTGCATGAAAGTCTCTCGAAGTGTTTTCCTGGTTAACAGAGGTCTCTTTAAACTTTCCTTGTGTTTAGATATCTGAAGAGGAAATGAGATCATAAAAGTGCAGTATTTCTTTAACAGTACATTGGAATAGAAGCTGCCTTTCAGCTGAAACACTGTGATCAAAGCTCACCAGTTAAGAAATTAGCTTCCTATGTACATCCTGTACACAAACTGTGCTGAAAAGGCTGTGTTAAGGCTCCCCGGCCAGAAATGGAGTCTATAGTCATAGAATCATTGAATCATTTTGGTTGGAAAAGACCGTCAGTGTCATTAAGTCCAACCACTGACCCAGCACTGCCGAGGCCACCACTGAAACGTGCTGAAGTGACACATCTACGTGACTTTTAAAAGCCTCCAGGAAGGGTGACTCCACCACTTCCCTGGGCAGCCCGTTTCATGCTTGTCAGCCCTGAGAAATTTCTACTAATGCTTGTCTGAGGAGGGAAGACAGGAGGAGATAGAAGAATCGAGTAATTAAGCAACATGCATTAGGTGCAGTTAGGCCTATCACAATACATCAAGATCTTAAGTAGAGGGGAATTGATCTTTCTAAACACAGATGTATTCAGATGTGACAAACAATAACATACTTTTAAAATTCTCATCCCGGTTTCTTGTTCCTGGATAATCTCAGTAGCTTTATTTTCATCACGTTCTTTTGCTCAAAAAACTATTTTCTATCAATATACATAGTGGTAAACTTCTAAGCTGATGTACTTAATTATTTTTGGTTTGAAAAATTTATCTTCCTAACTACAGAAAACTGTTAAAACATCAGAACTTATATTTTAGACTTCAAATGATAAAAATATATTAGATTGAGTAATTTAGAGACTCCTTGCATTCTGACAGCAATACTTCTCAGTGAAATCCAGGGGGAAAAAATAACAAAACATTCTCAAGTCTTCTGTTACAGTGATATATCACCAGCTACACATTATCATTTTCTGTGCATCTTTTGTGCATGTAAGTGATGCAGATGTTTGGCAAAGTGGGGAGGGAGGCATTATGTAGATCAGAATGTCCATTTTTTCATATAGTCTTTTCCACTGAGACTGAAATAAAGTATTCACAGACATCAGAGCTTTTACCTGCAAACTTGTGGTCTGTATACAGAGAACCGAATCTAAAAAGCAGAATTAGGCAAAGGCAACATTAATATTGGTCAAAAAAAGGAAGTGTCTGCTTTTTCTGAGAGTATCAGTCCTGCTTGCAATTGTAGGCTTACTGAGAGGCACCTAAAAGTCCTGAGGCCTTTTACCATTAGACAGCTGCCTGGAGGAATGCTTTTCACTTGATTATTTTGTACTTAAACTGCATAAATAGAAAAAGAGCAGTATAAATTTAGTTTTAGATGCAGAAGTCTTTTTTTTTTCCAATTTGAAGCTAGTAGTAGTTAAAAAGAATGTGTCTTAAACTTACAAACTTATTGTGTACTACTTTCAGAATACCAACCAAGGTACACCTTATTACAGTTTTTAAGTTCGTTTTTAAAATAAGTTGAAGCATCCCAATATTTTCAAGGTGAAAAAAAGCAGGTCCCTCCACTATTAACAGAGCATCTCTAAGGACTTTTCATCTGAAAGCAGCAAATCTGAGCACAATCAGCTGCAGAATCACAGAGATGTGGGCTCCTGTTTTTTTGAACACTTTTCAAAAATAATATGTGGAACTTGTATTAACTTTATGCAGTGAGTATTTTCAGTGATTACGTAGAATCATAGAATCATTAAAGTTGGAAAAGACTTCCAAGATCATTGAGTCCAGGCTTTGACTGATCACCACCCTATTAACTAGACCATAGCACTAAGTGCCACTTCCAGTTGTTTCTTGAACACCACCACCTTCCTGGGCAGCCCATTCCAATTCCTGAGCAGCCTTTCAGTGAAGAAATTCTTCATGATATCCAATCAACATAATCTAACATTACTTTTTCATAAATTAACAATATGTGTGTTGACATGTATTTGTGCACATGTGCAAATGCTTGTTATGTCCAGTAAATAAAAAAAACAAGATACAATTCCTATTTTGATATCCAAACATGGGGTGATTAACACTGTATGTAATCTCAATTGAACCAACAGTAAAATAAAGCATCAATTTGAAATAAGCTGTTTGTATTTCATGAAAGAAGCAGATTCTACTAGTTGCACATAAATTCTTTTGATCTCCGTTTCTGAAGATGTCTTTTGATCTCGAGAAGAGTCAAAATATATCTTTGTGGCAAAAGTTCATACCAAATAATTAGCTGGTTTTATTAATAACTGAGCATAAAAGCAGTGCAGGTGTTTAATCACATCAGAGGTCATAAATTCTGAGTATTTAACAAATCAACATGCTGAATAATTTCAGACAACTGTGTGGTCAACTGAGAACCAACTCCAAAAACACGAGTTTCAAATGGTTGTTAAAAGTAAATGGATTACATTACTGTCAGACATGCACTCCCTGCTCTTACTGGATGCCAACAGTATCAACAACGATTTGAGCATGAGAGAGAATTTTTTCCTTTGGAGAACTACAGTCCGTCAGAATTTATAGGATGTCTTTGTATTTTAATGCATGTCTATTTACCTGAGAGATGGAAGTGTCTGAAAACATGTATAAAATACACTGTCTCAACTACTGTAGTTGCAATTTTGTTTAGTTGATGTGGGGCAAGAGTTACAGTGTCTTGAGCATGTGAAAATCATGAGCAGGAGCATCAATGTCTTCTCATTTGAGCCTTTTTTCATGTTTTCTAGGGCTATGTTTAATTAAGAGTAAAAATTATTGGCATCATGATTCTTCATTGCTCAGCATCATGCTCTTTTCAAAACACATTGTAATGTGTTCATGATGGCTCTCTTTTGTATGTAATTCTGATTACACCAATATGGCTCAAGCAGTCCCTTTGAGCATAATCTGCAATTCTAAACAAATCATCTGATTTAGGATAGTCAGGGAGTTATGCAATGAATTCTTTGTTTCTATTCAGAAGCATTATCATCAGGAAAAAAAGGATCACACTTCAGTGTCTGATGCAATGATAACCTTGTTCTACAAAAGCAATGTAAAAAGTTAGACATAATATGAGGAGAACATGGAAACAAAACAAAAAAAAAAACACCAAAAAACGCAAAATTTGCTACTTGTTAAGAGGCAACATACATCAGTTATGAACAGATACTTCACCATGCTTTTTTAAAATGTCATCATGTATAAAATTAATAACAACAGATTCCATTCTTTTCTATACAGTATACACTAAAGAAAGATAAAACTTTTCCCTCAAAAAATTTCATCATCTGAAAATCAATACTAAAAGATTCCCACACCACCAGGTATTAGCAAGTAATCAGAGTGATGTTTAAAATTAATGTGACTATATAGCAGATAATTTTCTGCATCTACACTTCATCATTTATCTAAAAGTAACAAAACAGTGTTGTGAGATGTTTCCCTGTATAGGTCAACAGACGTCTGAGAAGAAAAAAAAAAATAGAGTAAGAGTTTTCATTTAATTTAGTACTTTTTATTGTAGTTCCACAAGATTTTCTTCATGAAGTTTATAACAAAGCAGAGAGATGAATGGCAACTGCTATGAAGTAGCTATCTTAGGATATAGAAAATTCAGGTTACACTTCTGTACACAGAGCTTTAATCAAAGAACATCTGAGCAGCTCTCCCTAACTGCCTCAAAATGTGAAAAATAGAGTGTATTAAAATATTTACACTATTCTGATTTAATCCTGAGACATTTTGACTGGCATTCTGTGCAAGCACTGGGTGTCAGCTGAATCATGGGTTACAATGTCCATTTCCTTCTATTGATTCAGCTGAGTCAGGTGTAAATTTTGATGAAATGAGTTTCATTTCTTGGAACATACCTTCACACACTAAAAATGCCAGATGCCCACTTAAGGCACAGTGGTTGTGCTATTGCTTCTGGCTCCTCACCTATCTAACCAGTTCAGAGCTTGAAGGACACAAAGTAAATTCTTTTCCTGGGGGAAGTTTGTACCTTGTTTGCCACAGGAGCATTGCACCTGGAATCACAGTGGCATTCTGGAAGAGGTTTGTCTCAATTCCTTTTGCCAGAAAAGCCCAACTTTGGATGGAATTAAATAGTTTTTATGCTACAGGGAGCTTCAATATGGTGAAAGAGCAATTACGTGACAGGAAAATGAGGGATTCAGTTTTGATTCCCTGCTCCAGGCAGCAGGTATTTTTCTTCAGAGAGAACTGAAATTTGCTGTGTTTTCAGATAAGAGACCGAATTACCTTTATGTGAGAGGTGATATATATCACATAAAATGTAGATGTGGTACTTCAAGACATGGTTTAGTGTTGAACTTGGCAGTGTTAATTGTTGGACTCTAGGATCTTAGAGATCTTTTCCAACCTTTATGATTCTATGCTGTCTTACCCAAAGAGTCATTCCTTTGATGTAAGAACTGTAATAGCAATGTTGATCTTGATGATAGTCCTGCTTGAAGTGGGACATAGGATTGACTAGACACCCTCCAGAAGTTCGTTCAAAAGAACCAAAATAAATGAAATTAAATAGATGAAATTAAATTAAATGAAAATTAAATTAAATGAAACTAAACCAAACCAAGCCAAACCATGCCAAACTCTGCTCTGACCTTTGCCCCACCCTCCTCAAGACAGACTGCAATCTGGTGAATTTGGCTGCAAGGTAATAGAGGTGGGCTTGAACACTGACTCAGAAGTGAGGGGAGTATATGTGCCACATTGTGGGTGAGCCCTCTGACCACTGAGTTATTGGACAGAAGCTGGTTAGAGTAGCTACTATCTATATTTTTAAAAAAATTTTACTATTCCAGACCTAAAATCAGGAGAGGTTTTGTAGGTTGTGGCCTGTATGTGGACATGCATGCTCTTATATACACTGGGGAAAATTTTGTGTGGTCTGGCAGTCTTGTACATGGGTAAGAGTTTTGTCTCGCTCAAGAATCTCCTCGCTTGGCACCTACCTTTGTCATTTTTATTCTTCCCAGAATTCTTGCCAGTAGTGCTGAGAAGTCTTCTACTAAAAAATATCCACAGACTTTGCACTGCAATAGCAACATGGAAGTTGTTTTATGGACCTGTCCTATATTGTGGCACTATCCAGATCATGCACTGGCATGGCAGGCTGGCTGCAAACATAACTAGTGCTTAATAAATCTATTAATACAGATTATGCAGTCCATTTTAATCTCCAAAGCTATGCTAACTTGTCCCCTGAAAACAACTGTACTATACTGCTCTTGTAGGTGAGGAGACGGAGGGCCGTCTGCTCAGCCATGTAAATTGTCACCATTTCATTCACTTCAAAGGAGTTTTGTCAGTTTGCTCTAATATGTCCTACTGAATTTAACAAGCTTAAACCATCAATTCATTCATTTTTTCCTAGTGTGAAATGTAGGCTTCATGTTAAATTATTAAAAGTGTAGATTCTTGGAGCCCAGAATTCCTTGTATCTAGCAACAAAGTAAAGAAGATTGAAGAAAGAAAAATTACTCTTCAGAAAAACGTAAATATTTTAGACTAGTAAAATACATTACTATTGCAATATGCAATATAAATGGAATAGGTCATATATAGAGGTGTACATATATAAATACATATATACATGCATTTAGACAGATGGATAAATAGATAGACACATAGCTAGATACAAAGTGACAAAGTAACCAGGTTGTGCTAAAGAGGCAGAAAAAGTGTTTTGGGTTTTTTTTGTTATCTGGTTAATATATTTCAGCTATAACAACTGACTTCCAAAGATAAAACTTTGTTTCCTCTACATTCAACTTTCCTTCCCTCAGAAAAATCCCATCACCTATCCCAAGTCAAGTGGTTACTCAGCTTTACAGCAGAAGGGCTGAAGATAATTTTAACAGATCAAGGAAGCTGCTATCAGTACTGTATCTGCTTCAGAACTCAAGCTGTGCTTCCTGTGACTCCTGGAGCCCATCAGGGAAGGGCAGTGGACCTGACATAAATAATTTCTTTCAGCAGCTGGGCCGCTGCTGCAGAGAAGAAGAGCATCTGCTTACAGCAGGAGAGGGTCACATTACCATGGTTCCCGTGCCTAAAATAAAGTGGTGGCGATACACAAATGTGAGCAGCAGTAGATACAGATGAAGATGCCATTTAAAAGTTGCTTGGTGTGACTCAAATGATACAACTTAAAATTCAAATCAATCCATACAAGTTACGTCCTGATGCAGCTGTCCAGAAATCTGAAGGTCCATATGTGGGCCTCAGGTTGCAGATTAGAAGCACAAAGGCTGGACTTTGCATATTTTTAGGGGAGAAAATTACATTTGCTTGTAAGTTTCCACAAGTATCCATTTCATAGGAGGATTTAAGAGGCAGTCATCCATCTGCTAAAATATGTGCTGTCTTTAATCATGTTTTTGCTGAATAAGTAGAAAACATCAGAAGAAAATAATAATTAAAAAAAAAAAAACTAAAAAACACCACAAAAAACACCCTGCAAAAAACAAAGCAGGATTGCCAACCTAATTATTAAGGAAACAAGCGATTAGAAGGAATTGGCTGCAATGAATGTGACCTTAAATTTTATTATGTATTCAATTTTGGAAGTAGACATGACTTACAACATCTTGTTAGAGGGAAGGACACTTCATTTAAATCCATGAAAACTACTGGATAAGTATAGTTCATAAAATGAACTAAATTAACTTCTAACTTAATTCTATTTAGTTTATTTCTACCTAATTTCTAGACTTTTGCTGAAATATTTGGTATTTCAGTTATGTAAAATAAATGCACAGTTCTTAATTTCAACTGTAACATTCATTTGCTCTCTACTATAAGCTTGATTGACTGTATAGCTTGATGTCTGAAGGATTTAGGAAACAATGAAAGAAAAAATCAGCAAGTCAACAGAGTGAAATTCTTACGTAAGTTACTTGGATAATTCATATCCAAGAATAAAGAAATATGAGTTCCCTGGAGTATGTGTAATACTTGATATATGTGTTATATATAATTTCCTTAAGGTCTGTAAGAAAGTTAAATTGATGTTTATTCAGAAGTTTTGCTCTGCACTGATCTGTGAGAACCTAAAGATGAAGAAATGTGTTTATGGAGGTGATCTTGTATTCCCATGCACCTTGCATTTGGAGGGGAGTTGTTTTCCAAGAGCTTTTATAATTTTCATTTCTTCTTCAACTCTACTATTTTATTTATGCTTTATTGCCATATTCTACACACAGATATGTGCATGATTATATTGAGAACCATGCACATATGAACATATTTCTCTCAAGAGAAAATGTGGTTGTCAATAAATATGCAATGTGGCACAGTTTTGATTGAGCTAGACAGTTCTAAGATGCATAATTTGATCATTTCAAAACCAGATTTCTTCAAACATGCCAAAGGCAGGTATATGTCAAGCTAAAAGTTACATGAATTGGAGTGTAAAAGGGCAACCTAAACATTTTTCAAATTATTCAGAAGTCTGCTTATTCCGTAACTCAGAACCACCCACGCTGGATTTTTACTACATTTTGATAATAACTCATAGCTGAGCAGTGAACAAACATGAGCACAACAGATCATGTTCTTAAACCTCTAAATGTCATAATAGAAGTGAAATACCTTCTCAACCATAATTATGACCATTGCAAGTGAGGTGCTAAAGGAGGTAAAAAAAACAAAATGTTTTCCTCTTTATTTCTTCCTTTGAAATGTTAATTTAGGTAGCCCTCAGAACACTATTCCTTGCTGCTAAATGTCATTGGGGAATAATGCTTTAAATGCTTCAGACTGCTCAGTTTTTCAAGTACTGTCAAAATTCAATGAAACCTATGTTGCCACTGGTGTTTCTTCATATGCTAAGACACCCTCTGTTCCTCATAAGTAATTACTTCTACACTTGTTTTCAGGGCTAAAAATTGTTCTGCCAATATTCATGAAGATGAGCTTGTCCTTGCTACTTATATTTTATTTGTGGAAAACAGATCAGATAGACTGTCTGAATGCTCTGGGAGTTTAGTTCAGTTTAAAGTCAATACTGAGCCAAAGAGATGATCCCCATGTCCCACAGATCATTCCTTAGACTGTCAATCAATACGTTTCACCTGGGTCGCTCTATCTACTAAATCAAATAGCAAGTAACACCAAGGAAGGAAGCACACAGCAGCTGAAAGCATAATGAATGCCACAGTAGGTGAGACTGAGGGTCCATCTAGCCCAGCTTTGTCTCTCATATAGTGCAGTGGGAAAGACTGTTAGAATGTTATTTAGAGTTACTTTCTGGAATGTATTTTCTCCTTTGTGTGCTGTTTCGACTTGTAGACACTGTTGAGCTCTTCATTATTGCCATAAATGATCATCCTTCATTCCCAGTAAGTAATTTTTTTTCTGTGCTGTGTCCAGCTCTGTGGTCCTCAGCACAAGGAAGACGTGGACCTGCTAGAGCAAGACCAGAGAGGTGCCTAGAGGGTTGGAGAATGCCTCATGTGAGGAAAGACTGAGAGAGTTAGATTTGTTCTGCCTGGAAAAAAGAAGGCTTTAGGATGACCATAATGATGCAGGGAGTCAAGTGCAGAGTGAGAAATTAAACTTTCATCTCCAGCTTCTTTACTAACCTACTACACTCTGTCTAATAAGGTCATTAATCCTATTTGACCCATGCAATTAACAAAGATACTAATTAGCAACTAACTTGAACTGAAGTCTCACCAACTCTTTTTAACCTAACTTTTTTCAGAGATGTTAATTTGTTTTGCCTTATTTAGTGTGCATGTATTTGTTTCAGAGATCATCCATTAAGTTTTCTTACCTGTTATGTCCAAAGCAAAAATGCAATTTATACAGATAGTGTTTACTAATAAAAGTAATGTTCCAAGTGTTACTGATCATATTCAAGACAACTTCATCTAATCTTCCATGGTCAATAGGTCACTTCCTAGCCATTGGACACAAATACCAAGCCACCTCAAATTTAGATACTAAGATGAAGAAACTGTCTTTGATATAGCAAGATGGAGGAGTTTAATAAAGCTGCCAGAGAACTTGAAGTGACAAAGAATTTGGAGGCATCAAAGGAAAGTTACCTTTCTCAAAAGTGGCTATTTTCCATTTATATTGCCCTCAAAGCTCATTAGCTGTCAACTGAATTTTACAGAGCTCTACTCACCCTTCTGCTGAAGGACTCATTTCAAGGCGTTGAAATTACACAATTTTTTTTTTCTTTTTTCTCCTTCCTTTGTGAAATGACCAGCTGTAAGTCAGGCTGTGGTCATATACAGCACCACTACTTATAAATTTCCAAAGATTTCTGATGCAGCAGAGATGTTAATTCAGTTTTGAAAAACTGAGTGCTTATATAAATTGATAATAAAATTTTTACATGTTTTTAAAGTTTTTACATGTGTCCAAATCACTGTTCTGCAATCCCTAAATTCCTTGCATGTTTGCAGGTCAGAGTCTTTACATTTTTCTTAGAAAACTCACAAATAAAGATACTACAGCATTTGTAAGTGAAAAAATCTCTATCAAATACTGTGTCAAATGTCATCCGATACTGATTTTCTATACTTAAATTACAGTTGCATGAGTTATATGCAGTAAGCTTGCACCACAGGGCTAAGAAAGCCCCTGTTAAATATCTAAGTAGCTCACAAAACCCTTGGAAAATCCTGTCAGATATGGGAAACCCTAAAAGGATCATTCAGTTTTCCCTGAAGGAATAAAAATATGATGTAAATGTCCTTGAAAGTAAAACTTTGTAATTGAAAAACTGACAGGTCCTTCACTATAAAATCATAAATGCAATGCAATTCAGACTTTTGTAAGGGTTTAGATAGAGAGTTTTCAAAGCAAATCCTTTAAAGGAAATATTGAGTTATTAATATCAGAAAATCATAAGCAATAGATTACTAGGTGACTAAAGCAGTTAAAAAGGAAAAAATGTTAAAACATGGATCTGTAGTTTCAATTTAAAAAAATGAAATAAGAAGCTCCTAAAATAATTTTGATCCTCCACAAAATTCACAGGGAAAACCTGTGCACTGGAAATTTTTCCATCTTCTTCATTATTTTTACCTGTGTAAATTTTTACTTTCTAGGCTCCCTTAGAAGCTGAAGTGTCTTGCATGGTGATTAGATGTTATTTTTTGGTGAGAGCACATTCTATAACTCCCTTCAAAGAGAGAAACCAATGTAAGCAGTCTTGTGCTTGATAGACAACTCTCCAGTACCCCACTTATAAATACTGCAAAAAATAGGTTGTTATAAAAATTAGAAAGGTAAAATTACTTTTGATTCTTCAAGATGTCAAAAATATTTGGTGGCTGTGATGGTTGACCTTGGCTGGATGCCAGGTGTCCTCCAGGTCACCCTACCACTCTACACCCTGTCAGAATGGCAGTGGGGGAGAAAATGAGACAGAGAAAAACTCATAAGTCAAGATAAAGGCAGTTTAGTAAAGAGAAAGCAAAGGCATGGAAGTAAAGGAAAACAAAAGATATATTCTGTACTTCCCATCAGCAGGTGATGTCCAGTCACTTCGCAGGAACTAGGGCTTTATTATGAGTAGGAGTTGCTTTGGAAGACAAATATTGCTATAATGAAGCAGCCTCTCCCCCATCTTGATGCAGGTGTGCACAGTATGTTTAAGCACAAAAATATGTTACTCAGATACAGTTGAAGTGATCAAAAATATTTATATAAATTTTTAAGATCAAAGCAAGCATCCTGCGTTTTCAAAAATGAAAACACTGCTGCAAAGACTTAAATATCCAGGGGGGTGAAAACAGACTGAACCTGCTTTTTAACACCATTTTCTAGGAGGGTGGTCTTCAGTCACTTCATCATGGGTCAGTAAATAAAAAGGAAGTAATTTCCATCATTACAACAAGTAACTGCCATCATTACTTGTTTGCCCCAATCTGGCACCAGTCTCACTGACACTGAAACGTAATCCTGAAGGAGCACAAGTGTCACAGTGTTTTTGACTTCATTCCAGTCATTGAGAAATAACATTATATAAGGTCCCCAGATTTTCTGAAGACTATAGATTATGGGTCTCCTTAGGAAAATGTTTTGGAGGTCAAGGAGCTGTATCGGTAGATGAGCAGAACATAACCTTTTTTCAAGAAGGGTTGCTCAAAGGTTTGATTCAAAGGTTTGGTTAGGGCCCAAAAAGGTACCTTTCATTTTAAGGTCAGCAGAAGGGCTTGCTGCTTTCCATCTCTTAGCAGGAATCTGCCAGGCTTCAGTGTAGCTTCTGGGCCAGGCAAGCAGATAAACAAGCCAAATGTACACTACATGTGCAAACTGTTTCATGTACCTTTGCATTTACAGCAAGTCCCAAACATCAGGCATCTGGGCTTGGCAGATGGAGGACAAGTTGTAGGTCCCCTCAGTTACCCACAGAATCATAGAACCATAGAATATTCTGCATTGGTGGGGAGCCCGAACTATCATCTTAAATCCAATCCATGGCCCTGCACAGGACAGCCCCAAGAATCGCACCATGCACCCAAGAGCTTTGTCCAAATACTTCTGGGACTCTGTCAGGCTTGGTGCTGTGACCACTTCCCTGGGGAGCCTGTTCCAGTGCTCAACCACCCTCTGGGTGAAGAATCTGTTTCTAATGTCCAACCTAAACCTCCCCTAACAGAGCTTTATGCCATTCCTTTGTGTCCTGTCGTTGCTCACCAGAGAGGAGATCAGTGCCTGTCCTTCCTCTTCTCCTTGTAAGGAAGCTGTTGGCTGCTGTGGGGTCTCTCCCCTCAGTCTCCTCTAGGCTGAACAGACCAAGTGCACTCAGTTGCTCCTCAAACAGCTTCCCCTCAAGGCCCTTCACCATCTTCATTTTCCTCCTTTGGACGCTTTCCAATAGTTTAAAACCTTTCTTATATTGTGGTGTTTAAACCTGCACACAGGACTCGAGGTGAGGCCATACCAGCACAGAGCAGACCAGGACAATCCCCCTCCTTGACCAGCTGGTGATGCTGTGCTTGAGTTAGCAAAAGTGAGCTATTACTAGCCATCTTAATTAAATTCCCCTTAAACAAATTCCTTGCAAAGTCTTTACAACAAGTAAGGATCAGTCAGGAGTCTCCTGTAAAATTAACAGAGAAGGGGAGGAAGAAGGATACAGAAATCTGAAAAGTAATGTGTAAATAGGGATGCTTTTTCTGATATTTTGGAGGCAAGCCAAACTACGCCTTTGGATTCCTAATTGCACAGTTTATTTTGTCAGTCTTTCTTTTATATCCCATAAGTTAAAGAATTTAATAGGAAAAGAAGGACACAGAAGGTATTTTTAAGAGTCTTTAAGCTGACAATCCAAGTGCCCTACACTTTGAGTCCCCAGGCAGGAAATCCCTGCTCCTGCAGTGGGCAAGCCTCTCTGCCACCAAAGAGGTTTAGGAGAGCCATAGGATGCTTTGGATTCAGCAGGATCTTTCTCTGCTAAAAGAGACCAGTGATGTGCATTAAAGGCAAGGTTTGTTGGTGAAGTGGGTTAATTTTACTAGTGAAATAAACTGAATTTAGATGTATGAAGAAATATTGTAACTGTTTAAAAGTTGGAGGTAAGACCATCACAGCTAAACACAGAAGGCTGAATTCTGGGGTTCCTGAAGTGCTAAAGATTCTGCCAGGTCTGGTTAGAGTTTTCTATAGGCTGTTTCTACAGTTTCTAGACACAAACTCTGAAGAAAGTCTTCAAGATTGGATTCTCTATAGCTGTTAATAGTCCACACTCTTTTCTTTGGCACTGATCTCTCTATGAATGAAAGCTTGCAAGTTGAAATCTAGATTTCTGGCAATTACCTTTCTGAGGACAAACTAAAGAACTATTAAGGAGATGTTCAGAGACTTTCAGGAAGTTATTCAGCAGGTTGAAATTCTGTTTGAGAGGAGTTTTACCTTTCTTATTGAACTGATTGCTTCCTCCTTTGGTATCTCCTCCTCTGCCCTGCAAATGAAACATCCAGTCCTGTCTTTCTGGAGAGAATTGATGGATGAAACAGTTTCATACTATGCACTGCTAGCCAAGCTCTTTTTATCCCAAATGGATTCTTCATATGGCTGATTTTCCCCATACAAAGTAGGAAGTAAACAGAGAATGATAGATATCGGCTTTCCATCATCTGATCTGTCAGCTGCTGTACATTAGGAAGTTATCTATGCCTTTAATTGTGAGTAGGAGAGGGATTTAGAGCTTGCAGGAGCATAATTGTTTCACAGTAAATCTACAGATAAGTCCCTCTTTCTTACTGCCCACACACTTTGACCGATTTTAGAATTTTAAATTGTCCCTTTCCCTTCAAACACTGGTGCCTAAAGGAAGATTTATTATCCTGAAGTTTTCTTTGTAGCTTAGACTTTAACAGGATGCTGATATTGCAAACCAATAACCAAAAATGAGGAAATATTAAAATGAAGCACAAGGCTGTTGTGATTGCTCCCATACTTCCTTACTGCATTAATTTTGAAACATGTTTCTATTCTCTGTCTAATCCCAGTCTTAGTGTTAAAAGTTTAGATAATTGTCAATTTTCTTTCTCATGTGAACTGTTCTGGAGACAAGGTGTAAGCATCAGGGAGAGGGCAAAGGCGGGGAGGATTTATATCTTTTAATGTGCCAGGGACTGTGGAATTTTTCTTTCAGTTTACTTAATCAGATAAAGTGGACTTGCTTTAATGTCTGAATCTCAAATTTCGGTGAATTGTTTATTCTTTATTGCGAATGGGTTTGAATTCAAGTGAGCGAATAGCTTAAGAAAATAACATAAATTGTCCTGTGATTAAGTAAATATCTGCAGTCCCTCTGGGCTTGTAATTGTTTCTTTTGATTTCCATCAATCTTGTTTTGTTTGTGTGTTGAGGATATAAAAATTTGTGCCTATTTAACAAGGAGTATTTGTGTAAATGAGATAATGAACAGCCACAGTTCCTTGTATTCCCCAGCTTTCCTAAGAAGACAACTGATGTTGCTTATTGATACTATTAATAAGAAGAATGCACACCAGAAAAATGTCTCTGTTTATCCATCCTCTGTACACAGATATAATATAAAGTGATTTCTTATTTAGTGTTAGTCTAAGTGCATTATTTGAATCAGTGGGTGAGGAAAGGGAATCATGGTATAAAAAGAGAGACAAACACTGCTTGCACCAGCCCCAGGTAGGACATGGTGTTCCTCTCCTACCTCTCTAAACAAGCAGAACAAGTTACATCATGCCAATCACACCCTTGAAGATTTCATGTGATGAGTGACCCGGTCAAGGGACACAAAGATGTGGAACTGCAGGCTCCCTCCAGGTGGACTTCCCGCTGCATGGACCTGAGAAGACTGCATACCAGTAAGTGAAAGCCTGTATAGTTTGTGGGTGAGCTAGTGCCTCTTCTGTACCCTTTTTGTCACACAAAGCAGCCAATTATTCCAGTGTCAAGGATATTTGGCTTTTTTTGCAGAGAGATGCATGACTATAGATAGTTTGGTTTTGCCTTGACTTCAAATTTTTATTCCTGCTGTCCTCTTTTTTTCCATTAATTTAATGAAAATAAATCTCCAAACACATAGAAAGAGGCATAATGAAAAATAAAACTTCAGGGAAGTTATTGGAATAAAAGATTTTGACATTTTAAAATCAGAGAGTAGAGTAATAGCATTTGGCTTGATATTTCCTGCAACAAGGAGGTAATTTACTCTCAGAGCTACCTTATCAACTAGGATAATGTTAAAGGAATAATTAATAATTTTTTTGTGCTTGTCATCTGTCTTTCCATTTTAATTCAGTTAATAGAATTCTCCTTAGTGTTCTGTGTGTATTTCAATAGCCATTCAGTGCTAAAATTTTCAGGTAGAACTTCAAATAGCTCAGAGTAGCACTTTGTACACTGAACAATGATGAACAGAAAATACAATTCTATTTCTTTTCCTTTATTTTTCTAAGATGATGAAGTGAAGTGTATACTGTTACAAAACCAGCAGAAAATATAAACTCAGGATGCTATCCCAGTATTCATTATGAACACAAACATATAACCCTGTATACGTACAAACCTAAGTAGAACAATGAGAAGGTTGTGACAGTAGCACCTGAGACTGGCTTGACTCCATATTTACTGGTCTCTGAATCCAAGTAGTTTTTGTGTGCTTAAGGAAGTATTCATAATGACACTAAATTTTAAAGAGAATAGTATTCATATTATTCTGTGGGTATTTGGCTGCAGGGAATAGAAACAGAAATTTCTCACACAGTGAGAAAACAGACAAATGGAGTTTCCATAAAGTGTTAAGTAATACCACAAGTGACAACCACAAAATAAGGTGGTGAAAAAAGACAGGAACTAACCATTGACATTATTCAACAACCCATAACAGTATAGTATTAATCTTGAAATACTGACTTGTGGACTGTCCAGTAAATTGCATAAATTACTTGAGCCTTTAATATTAAAGGATTTAATGACTTACGTCATTTGCAATACACAGAATGTCTCCTCCTATTGCAATACTCAACATGTTATGTGTAATCATCTATTCAGACTGTTGTTGCTAAATTTTCCTTGCTCCTGAGTGGTATATGAGAGAATAAAATTCCATCTCCTTATATAATTTAAGGAAACAAAATGAAAATTTAAAGCTACATGGAAACCATTTGTTATTTTGACATTGAAATTTCTCCTCTAAGCACCTATCTAGAGCCAGGAGTTTTCCCAATCTGACACCAGGGCTGTTGGTTACAACTGGCTGTGAAGAAGTAGACTAACAAAGAAGCGGATAGTTTCTGATAGTTATTAATTTTATTCAGTTAGCTTATTATTAGCTTAGCTTAATAGCTTTTCAGCTTTATTGAGCACTGCTAAGTTAGTTCATTGAAAAAAAAGTCTTTTAGAAGAAATCCAGTCTTCTAAGAATTTTTGGAGTTTCAGACATTTCGATTACTTTCTTCACAAAATCTTTTTTTTTTTTTAATCAATCAGTAATATTATCATACCTTTATTTTTGCCATTGATCTCAAAAGTTTTATAAACAGATCACGTAAAATCTCCAGATTCTTTGATATTTTCCTACGGAGTAAATTAAATCAAAGCTGATGAAGCTGGCCATTTATTGAAGTGGTGCCTAACTATGAAAGTGCATGCCCCCAAGACTTTGGTTTAAATCTAGCTTTCACCTACAGCAATTAAAAAAGTAATTGATGATAGTAGGAGAACTTTGTCAGTTATGTTGGGGTCCCAGAAAGAGGGGCATTTAAAAAAAAAATCTCCTCACCTTTTGAGTTAGGTATGGGCATATACATGCTTTTCTGTCAATCAGTCCTTCTTTTTAGTTTTGGATGTAGATATTAGAAGTCCGGCTGATGTTTTGTATGCATTAGAGCACATATGCGGATATGTATATGTGTGTGTATGTACACATACACATTCAGACAATTTGTTTCTCGTCTTCTGGGATGAACACAATGTAAGAAAGGATTTTTGTAACAGCTAGCAAAAACTTTTTGCAGTAAAAATGAAGAAATGGTACTGGATCAGAAACAAATAGGGTTGAGTTTTGCAACACGCTGAAAACCCTTACTCTTAATTATGGAACCAGTGGTCTGCTTAGGGTTGTGAATGTCTGGCACAAGTTTGCTGAGCTGGAAACAGCATTTTGTAGGATCAAGCAAATCCCAGAGAGATTTTGCCAACAAAGATTTGACTCTTATACAAATTGGTAATATATACTCTGAAATCTTTGCCAGTTCAGCATTTTTGCAGCAATAATCTTCTTGCAGCAGTAATCAATATAGGCATGTTGTCTCAGAAGTGTACTGATTAACCACTGGAAAAGGCAAAAGATCTGTAAGTATTTGACCCGAATAGCTGCTTTTCCTCACTTCAATAAATGGTCTTTATGCTAATCCACCTCTGTCACCAATGAGCTCAAACTTCTCCATCTACAAAACACAAAGGGGGAGGCAGAGTTAGTCATCTAAGGATTTTAAGGAGAAAGTATGGGGGTTTTATTGTTTTGCTTTGGCGTTTTTTGCTCCCTGCCTTTCTCTCCTGTCACAGAGAAAGCCCCCTTCTTCCTCTACTCCTGAATTTTTTGTTCATGAGCAGAAGAGAAAGTTGATCTAAGAGACACGCTTTTATATTTGTTTCAGTTTTAAGAAGAAAAAGCAATGTCTGATCAAGGCTTCTACTTCAGTGAAACAGATTTTTAACTGATTTTTAAAACTGTGAGATCAGTCAAAACAGTTCCACCATGAAAAAATAAGGTACAGAAAGTGCATTTATAAAAAGTAAATGGCAGTGATAGAAAGAAAGCAAGTAACCTTTTTTTTTTTCTTTTCCCCAAGAAGAGCTTAAAAGTCATTCACTATACTGTAAAGGACTCACAATCACATCTTGATAAGTGTATTTAGTCAAATTTCGAATTTGACTAAATATAAATTATTAGCAAATGAAAGATATGACTTTGGCTTTCTACTCAAATACATTTTTAACATAAAGAATCAGAGAGTAGTGACATGAGAAAAAAAAGTTTGAGAAAGTTTAATTTGGCACTAAACAAGAACTTCATAATGAACACCAACATGTTTTTTGTCTCATTGATTACCCTTATTTTCTTCTGTGCAGGTTATGAATGAGAAGAATTTGCTCAGTGGTTCACTTATTTATTATGAAGCACTTCACATAATGAGAGCACTGTTCTTCTATGCTATATGGCTTTTAAGTGGATCTATACTCATTGGTATTACTTATGAAATATTACTTTCGATGCACTGAGCTATAAATACTACCTGTTTCAATTTCCTCTTGGTACTTACAGACATACATATACTTCCAGCAATTGTCTTTGAGAAACATATATAATCTGCTTCTACTTTTCTTGGTTCCACCTTTAATTTTGCTCAGGTAATTTTAGTGTGGTTTTATTTATTTTACTCATTTTCAGAAATCAGTATTTATAGTCCTTTTAAGTTAACTCAGTCTGGGGTTGGCCTATTGGCAAAGCAGTTTTAAATGGTTTAGAAAGTTATCTCATTAGCTTCTAATGTTGTTTCTTCATCACTGAGAACACTTTTTGTTTGTATTGCACTTGCAACTTGTAACATGCAAAAGAAATTTGAAATATTAGGACCAGATGCTGGGAGGATCTTATGCAGATCTTTCCTTATGTAGTGCAATTTGCTTGCTGAAAAAGGTTCTGTTAATGCTAAAATCATTTTGGTGCACATTAAGGTCAAGTTCTGTCTCTACAAACTCTTGAGACCTGGCAATGCCACATCTGGTTAGTGTTAGCCAAATGATGCCCCTGTAGGTGCAGGACAGGCACCTTTGGAGAGTAGTGAGGTCCACCTGGAGAAATCCTGGCCAGCTGTTCTTGTCTCCTTCCATTAGATGGAAAGGGAATAGACTGGTATCTGTATTTCTAACCTTTAGAAAGCTGAGGTTAGATGAGAGGAATTGCAGCCTCAGCAGCCTAAGCATTACTGCAGACCGTGCCCTGCTAGGGTTCAGGTCCAGCAGACAGTCTGGTGGTGCCTCCGAGCAGCAGCTGCCGCGGTGCTGGCCTGAGCATCCACACGGAAGGGGCAGGTGGTGCTGGTGCGGGTGGCTCACTGCCATGCGCTGCAGCAGCACCCTGACTGCCCCGACACCGGTCCCTGTGCCAAGGTGGCAGAGCACGGGAGGATGTGTACTTCAGTGTGCACTGCCGGCAGGCGGGCTGGCTGAGCGTGGGGCTCGTGTGATGGCAAAGAAAGGCTCGGGGTGAACACTACAGGAGGCTGAAGGGATGCAGCTGAGTCACACTTAGTGATGCCGGGGAGATGGATTGTGTGTCAGCATGAGAGATCCGTAACTGGTGGGTGAGGAAGGAAAGGACAGTGACATATTTTCCTGCATACATGCATGGCCTGACAGAGAATCAGAAATTGCTGTTATCGGCACCCAAAATAGTTTCAAAGACAGCTGAGCAAATTAAGTTTAAAATGCCCTGCTATAATATTTACCCAGTGCCTCTCCCTCCCAGAGCACACATTGGGACCAAAGTTAATTTTCTTTCACTGAAAATTCCTGACACATATGGGATAAAGTATTGCATGCCAGGATTTCATTAAATAACTAAAAATTCACTGTCAGAGCTGAAGTAACCATTCAAGAGTTGTGCTTTCATGAAATGGCTGTTTTCTTTAAATCTTTTTTTTAATGACGTGTTTTTCATTGTTTGCTATAAGGGAATTACTTGAATTGTCCAATAAAAGTTTAAGCAGTCTTTATTCTGTACTAAAAGCATGCGCAAGAACAAATAATTCCAAATATATATATCAAGTGTATGTAAACTACAGAATCATCTCTTTTGAAGCAATTTTGTAAAACCACTTTAAATCATACAGTAAGGCATCAGTCTTATAAAATAAAGAGGTAAAATGAATTAAAATATCCAGAACAAACTTAATTTGTGCTTATTTGTGAACATTTATTACTAAACAATATTAAACCAGAATTATTAATGTGAGCTCACTCACTCTTGTCTTACCACTTCCAGCATTGCTGCAATGGAGGCAATTTCCTGAAAAACTATTAGTGTTTTGTAATTAGTTGTATGAATATAGAGGAAAAAATGGTTCTTTTATTCACTCAGTCATGGCATTGAGAGCAGGATGGCCATCTCTGTGTAGGCTGATGGTCCTTACCAAGGCCTTATGGAGAAATTTTGGCCAACCATAGCTCTGTCTGTAAGTTCCCAAAATAAGTTCATGCTTATGTCCTGCAATACATCTTTGAGGAGATGGTCAGGGCTCCTGCTGTGGAGGAGTCTTCACACAAGCTCAGAGAAAGCCAGCCCAGAAAAGCCTGAGTACCAGATATTTTTCAATGATTTAGACACCCAGATTTAGAGACCCAGGTAACAGGCAAAGGAGGGACATTTGAAGTTTTTTATTGCTTGGTAGGGCATAACTTTTTTGGTTTATCTCAACAGAAACCACAGTGCCTTACCCGCTAGACTTTGTTAAATCCTGGAGATTTTTGTTGTACTGAAGTGTGAGACTTCTCAGGAAATTTAATGGTGCACCAGACAGAAAACAGAAGAAGCCAAAAGTGTCAGCAGTGCAGAAGCCAGTGTAACAGCAATGGATCAGGTGCCTGTGCTGGGCAGCCTTCATCTGCTCCGGCTCCTGCTCCTCAGATGAGTAAGGGATGGGCCAGTATCTTCCTGTGCTAAAAGTGCTTTTGAATTCTGGAGCCAGTTGCACCTGGAAGTAGATGGGCACGCATGGCACCTACAGAGAACATGTGGTGCAGGCTCTCTGGCCATCCCAGCTGTAGCCCCTGTCTTGAAGGGGTCCTCAGCAGCCATATCAAACCAATTCTTGATCTACACATGGCTCATGAGCTGGTCACCTCCACCCTGAATACATCTCCCCAGCTGTGGCAGATACATAACTTGCCCCAAGACCTCATTTGAATTCTCCTAATAAAGAGAACACTCTCTGCCCCTGTGCACCCAGCACTGTGTGTCGTGTCTCTGTGGCCTCAGACATGTCTATGATGTTGGCAGTGCAGCACATGTGGCCAGCTGCCCTGTGTGCCATCCCTGTCCCTGCACCAGCTCCGTGTCTTTGTGAGTAAGCCCAGCTTCATTCTCAGGTATGACTATCTACTTCACAAAAAAAGGATACAGAGACAAGAGTTTAATTTCTTTGTATTGAAAAATTAGGACAGGCATAGGTGATCGGTTAGGTGCTACTAGGCGGTGAACAAATTAAAATGTAGGAGTCATGACCATGTCAGACTTTTGAGTCTAATTCTTGCCTTGAGCCAACATGTGAGCAATAATTACACTCTCTGGTGAACTGCTCTATGGGCATGAGTAATTATAATCCCTGATACACAAAAACGTGTATCTCATTTTAATGAAGCACAGAAGTAAACAAAAATAAACAGACCAGAACTAAATGTTCAGAATGCCACTTGTATGTTTGGCTTTAGACAGTCGCCTCAAATTTTACATAAAAAGGAAGTCTGCATGTGGAATTCTGGCCTTATAAGTGGAGTTTGTGTGAAGACTAGTCATTAGAGATATTTGTCCAATACCTAAAAAGAAAATGGTTATTCAATCCAAATATTTTATTCGGTAGTAATCAAAGTGAGAAGTTTGCAGAGATACACTGCTTCTAAAGCTGAAATACAATTATCCGCTCACGTTTCTGTGGTAACTACCTCAGTAGCATTAAGTAATTCAATATTCCAGACCCATTTCATTAAAATCCTAAAGTACTTACAAAAATAAGTATAAAATTATAAAGTTCATGTGACTAGTTGAAGTCAGTTACTGTAGATTCCTCTTAGAGTTAGTGCAGATCTAGGGAGCAACTCAGTTCATTCTAGAACAGATGCCTTAAATGTACAGTGGATATGAGTATTTAATCAAAAGAATCTAACCTAGCAATATACAAAGCTTAGAGTTAGAAATCTGATCACCATGTGTTCAGATATCATTAAAGTAAAATTGATACCAAACTTTCTAGGTATCCAAGAATGTGTAAAGCTTACCATGCATAAAGCTGCAGTGGGGACCCATGCTGGCCACCTAAGACAGATTTGGAGATCAGTCAATAAGGTTCAGTCTTATTTTTCTACTTTTGTAGGGAAATGAACTACATATGGCTACATACAGCATAAATTCATGGCATTTCCAGAATTTCCATGTTTCCTTACCTGAAAGAACATGGCACTGGAACATGTTCATGGTAGTCATCCTGGTTCCACCAAAGGCAAAGATTTCAGATTGATTTCAGATTGATTGATTTCTTTGATTTCAGAAATGCCAAAATTTCACCCAAAGACAAGGATGGTTGTGCTGTGTCACCACAGGTGTTCACAGGAAATGAAGATAATTCCCCAAACTTCAGAACAAAACCAAACAACCTCCCTTTGTCTGGCGAGCTCCATCAAGGCATCTGCAGGCAACTCTGTTGTAGGGAACAGGTTGTCTTGTGCTTGAATGTGAACAAAGAAATGAGTGCTGGAATTCAGTGATGACTCACTCTGGCAGTGCATATTCCTGTCACTTCTGA
This sequence comes from Scytalopus superciliaris, assembly GCA_013400415.1. Classification (NCBI taxonomy): domain Eukaryota; kingdom Metazoa; phylum Chordata; class Aves; order Passeriformes; family Rhinocryptidae; genus Scytalopus; species Scytalopus superciliaris. Next base: position 54,435 of record VXBX01000018.1, read on the forward strand.
GTGGCACTGCCCTGTTCTGCTCCACAAAAACATTTTAAGTGATGTGGGAGATATTTTATATGAAGAAAATCACATTGTATGTGGCTCAAAATGATCATGTTATTTTGTCCCTTATTCAAATTACTCTTTAGATCAAGATCATATTAATACTCATAATTAATTTGGCCTTACATAATGCTTTTAATTCAGGTGTCTCACAACACTTCTCAAGCATTCTCTAATTAAGCTAGTCACAATATCTCAGTGAAGCACTCAAGGAATCTGTGTGACTTGTTTCATCGACTGCCAAGAAGTAGTCACTTCTGGGGTCAAGTAAGGAGCTGTTCAATAATGCATAGTGGCATTGTGTCACACTTTGGGAGGGAAGTGAGAAGTAGAATCCCTAATTGGAACTAAAGGGGGGTTAAAGAAGGAAAATGTATTTATCTGTAATTTCAGATTTAAAGCTGATAGCATGTCTTTTCTTCTGAATATTGTCAAAGGCTCTTTAATGTCCTGTTGGTTGGATCTTTTTTAGCTCATGAGTTTGAGAGGAATGCCTTACCATACCATGATTTCACGACCTTTTACTTTGAAATCCTGTATCTACATATAGCATTTACTTGCCCAAAGTAAATAGTGTGATTCTTTGATCAAAAACTGTAAGCAATTGCCAATATTTAACACTTCTCCCTACAAGGCTTATTTCAGGCATTTTTATTATCCACACTGTACAGAAAGAAATTGAAGCACTAGGAAAATAAATGATCTTTCTCTATATACTGAGAAAGCCAGTGATTAAAAGGTCATCAAAGCTTATTTTCCAAGCCTATATTAGTTTGCCAAGCTCTCACTCATCCTTCTTTCTGCCTGTTAAAACATCCCTAATGTTCAGTCTGTATGACACTTTTTCTCTATTTTTGATATCCTTAATTAAAGTACAGCTTGAACACAGAGTTTATAATATTCTGCCTAACGGGAGAGCTTTCACATATCCATTCTCAGTTGTTCCTCTATAAAAACAAGATGTAAAACCCAAGCTATTAACCTCTCTGATACAGAAGCTTCCCAAGTACCTTTTGGACAACTGCGTCCCAAAGCAGGAGCACCCCTTTTGTGTCTACTGCAGCATCAACACAGACCCATCCCCGTGGGAAAATGCACCAGGCACCACTCACCCAGGTTCTTCAGGGCTCCCCAGGCCAAGGCAGGTGGGACACAAGCTTCAAGGGTCTGCCACATGGGGGACAAATTACTTTGCATGCAATTCCCTCTTCTTGGGAAGGGGCAGGAGGAGGAATGGCATGGACAGCATAGTCACTGGTAACAGCTCTGAACTTTTCACAGGTTCTTGCAGCCAGATCAGGCTGGTAGTGATCTCCTGTAACCTCCCCTGTAGCACAGAGAACAGCAGGTATCACAAAGGAATTTTTACATAAGATAAAAACCTGATCTTAATTTAGATGCTGAGAGACAAAGAATCCACTGTGTCTCTAGGTGAAGTATTTGAATGGAAAATTACACTCACTACTGAATAGCAGACTTTACTGTCTCAATTACAGGAGAACATGTCCTTTGTAGGCATTTATAAATAAGTTTACTGAGATCTGGGAGGAGCCTGAGAAGCCTAGATATTTTTGTCAGGGCCTAGAAAAGCCAAGAGGTCCAGAAAACTCACCTTTCTCTATCCTGCTCATAGTATAGCAGGAAAAAATACAAAGATTTTTCAAATGTTGACTTTCATGTGCATATCTTTTTTTTTAGTTCTCTGTAGAAGAATGTGTATTCTTATGACACAAAAAAATTATGAAAAATTATAGGGAACATACTAAGGATTTCTGGTGATTGTTAAATTCGGAGAAAGCAAAGCTACTACTGTAGCACTTGGACAATACAAGTCTTAATATGTAGAAAATTATGTAAAGACATCTATAAACCCAGTATTTTTACTATCCAATAATGATAAAATCTGCAGTGACTTATACCATCCTCCATTTTATGAAAACTGAAAACTGACGTATATTATTATTGTCAAGGTAGCAGACAGCTGACACAACCATTCCCAAGATGAAAACACCTTTGTGAGATGACCCTTTAAGTAGAGCTCCTATAAGTATGAAAATTACTCTTCTGTAATGATTTAATTTCTTGCCAAATCTTGATGCTTTCCAATCTTTTATGCAGTTCTCTTACAAAAGGACTATTCTAGAAAAAAAAAAATCCATCAAAGTTCTTTTTTCCAGTTTTCTGATTATAGAATCATTACAATTATGAAATAGTGTAATTCCTGAAGGGAAAAAATACAAAGACATGCTTTAGTCTAATTTATTGTAACAAAAAGTTCTGACATGCTCAAACTGTCTCTATGTTATTTGGGTTAAAATTAACACAATTGCACATTTCACAAGACCAGAATATCTGTCAGAGTTTTAATATGTCCGACTTTTGTGATGTTCTTTGAGGAACTTTTCTCACTTTAAATAATAATAAAAAATATACTATTTCAAGAAGAATTTCTTAAAAAGGAAGTTAAATTCTCTTTCCAATTGTACAAAAAAGTCCACATCTCCTTCACAGTAGATAATAAATTCCAGATGACTGCATGAATTGTGTTCACTATGGTGTGCATCATGGAACAGCTGTAGCTTCATGGTCATGGTAGCTGCACTTATATTCTCTTTGTAGAAAGATGCATGCCCTTTCTCCTCAAGAGAGACGAAGAACATCTCTGGAGTCAGCTACTAATAGCTGAAAAATGCTGACTTCATCTCATTGCAGGCCAGGGAAACACACTGGGGAGGGGTGAAGTTAACAACAGGGGATTAAAAGAGAAGTCAAGGTTGAGCTCTCTAAAGTGATGAGGAATGTGGGCTCTTAGGTGATACATCTCACTCCAAATGAGGTACCTAATTACATACCTTGGAAGTTCCTGTTATTCTGTGCTGACACAAAAGGGAGTGAAAGGTAACTAACTCACTCCTTGATAACTAGCTGGGTCTAAATTTTGGCGGCATGATTCTGTTTTAAGTGCCTACAATTACCTTCAAATACTATTTTTAAACTGTTTATGGATTTTGATAACCATTTCTAAAACCAACAGGAAGCCATCCAGTCTGGGCAAGTGCCAGGGTTTATTGCCTAAGGGTAGTGCCAGAGCAGTGACATTAGCAGTGCTAATCATGCAGCAACAGTATTATAAACTCATGTTTCATGTCTAATTTTTCAAAACATACTGCATGTGAGTGAATGAATGAATAAACATGTTTGAATATTGGTATAATTTTACCACTTTATGTACTGCCGTACATAAAGTAGATGAAAAATCAAAGAAAGCACAGTAGGTATAACAAAACACAGTGCAGTAACACAATGACCAGATGTCTTGGCTTGGCACAGGTTTGTAAATACTTTGCTATATAGAGAGCATAAGAGACCTTTCATCACATTTGCAAAAATTGATACAAATGGAAGTATAATTTAGATCCAGGTTTAAATTTTAAATGTGTGTGTACTAATGCAAAATCTAGCTAAAGCCATCAGTTGTTGGAAATGTTAAACAAAAGTATTTCTGCGTGTCATTGCTCTGTTAGGATTTAGAGGCACTTAGAGCAAAAAGTGTAGACAAACAGCTGCACTGATAAAAAGGGACTGAACTCTCATCTTAATGGTATTGGCACATCACAGCTGGCAGAACAGCAGAAATACCTAAATTAAAACTTAATTTGGGCATCTCCACGTTGTGCGGCAGTCTGGCATATTCTAAGTTGCCTTTGGTGGGATTGCACAGATGTTACAGAGAGGAAAGTAAGCCAGTTCTCATAAGTTTACAGCATATGTTTTGCTGCACTGCTCATATCTGCTTGGCTTTACTAGCTGAATTCAAAATGCATGAAATGGCAGTGATTTTTCTGTAGTTGTAGCCATTTATTACATGGCAAAATTGGATCACTGGTAGCAAAGGAAAAAAAAAAAGGTGGAATGCAAACAATAGAAAAGCAATTGAGATTCTCCTAGGAAAATGTTCCACATAGTTATTTGCACTAAAACAATAAAGAGCATCTCAAATGCTAAACAGTTCAATGTCCTACCTTAATCATATTTTATGGGCTATACAGGTTAAGACCATTACAAATAAATTCAGCCCCACACCCATACAGTGTTAATCAAATATAGAATCAAGACAGACAGAACCTCAAGTAGAAAAGGAAACATCTCATTTCTCAGTCATACGCAGTCATCCAGGAGAACAGATGGCCCTTAATAGCATGCCCTGAAACGTCTAATTACATGAGAATCTTTGTATAGTTTTTCAGGACTTTCAATTGGTCCCCCAACTGCATGTGGAGAGAGCCAAATGTTTTGATAGATTAAATAATAAATATTAAGATAGACTGTGTTACAACACATACAAGACCTTGCTGAGTTAGTGTTAAGGTGGATTTAAAAAATACAGCAACACAGGGAGGGATTCAGCCTGGCAAGTCCAGACTGTGACACAGACCAGCTATACTAATTTCTTTCTAAGTCTTCTTCATAACCAGTTGGGTACTTTGGCATCTCACCATATAGAAACAATAAGGTGTGTATGATAATGGATTTAGGTTCACTAAGAATTTAGCCTACAAAAATGACATGAGTGGAGCGGAGGCCAGTAACTATAGCAACCAATAAAACCCTAACAGAAGAGGGGAGTGGACATTACAGATCAGTACACCAAGCTGAAATGTGATACTATAACTACAAGATTAACAATATGTTGGAAAGATCTAATCTACTGCAAAAAATATTTATATTACTAAAATAATTAATGTATATTTAATGACAGAGATGTAGCTAGGTACCTAAACAGTAGCAAAACAACATATAGTCAAGTTCATAAACTCTTGTTAATGAACAACAAACATAAAACATAAGCATTAAGTGAAGCAAGAAAAAATCAGCAACAGCAAATGTATTTTTCAGTGTGTACTGAACTGAGAATTGTATCTAGATATATAGGATCTATACCTCTATTGCCCAGAACCTGGTAAAATGTTTCCCTCTAGTAATACAGGCCATAGGAAAGCATAGGAGTTCTGCTATTGTGGTCAATCATATAATTTAATCCAGGTTGTGACTGGGCTGCTTAACCACATTAAATTTTGTGCTGCAATTAGAAAGGCTGTTCCACAATGGTGTTGCTCTGATGCTTGGAAACCTTCTTTTCAGGATAAATTTATTAATGGCCAGTTTATACCCATTTGTTCTTGTGCCAGCAGTGGCTATTGGTTCAAATAGCTTCTGTCTTGTGTATTAACACACAATATTATAGATATGCAACATTTTGTTACTCTGTGAAAGACAGGTTCCTCTCAGAAGAGAGAATCACAGAATGGTTTGGGTTGGAAAGGAGCTTTCAAGGTCATCTAATCCAATCCCCCTGCCATGGGCAGAGTCATCTTTCACAACATCAGGTTGCTCTAAGCCCCATCCAGCCTGGCCTGGAACATTTTCAGGGAAGGAGCATCCGCAACTTCTCTGGGCAACCTGTTCCAGTGCCTCACCACTCTCACAGTAAAGAATTTCTTCCCAAATATCTAACCTAAATCTCTTTTATTTTAAAACCATTACCCCTTGTCCTATTGCTACTGACCCTGGTAAAAAGTCTCCCTCTTCTTTCTTATAAGCTCCCTCTAAGTATCGAAAGGCTCTCTTATAAGGTCTACCCAGTGCTTTCTTTGCTCCAGGCTAAATAATTCCAACTCTCTTGGCCTATCTTCACATGAAGGTGCTCCATCCCTCTGATAATTTGAAAAACTTTCTTCCCCTTAAGGATCTTAGGTGTCATTCTCTGCTTTTCGGCATGTTTAATTCTCTTGTATCAGCAGCTATGATTGTACACTACACTCCAAGTAAACTCTTGCTAGAGTACTGTTTAGTACTTCCCTATCAATGAGAATATATTTTCTGTTCATATGGCTGTATTGCATCATGTTATCACAGGATTGCAACCAGATATAATTTTTTTTTCTATTGTTCTGATTTGCTGCAGAAGCTCTAGATACTACCCCTCAATCCATTGATATAATCATTATTGCACTGCTGGTTACTACCACAGTGATCCTCAGTCCCACCAGTTTACTCTTTCCTGGACAATACAAATCCATTACCCAGTAATAACTGTATTTTCATTATGCTTCTTGTTGCTGTACAGGAAAGAATTGTGTGATTTAAAAAGATCCAAACTGATGAGCAGTATTTTACATGTATTTCCAAGAATGCAGACGGATACAAAAAAGGAAAGATGGTGGGTGATCGTGGCCACAGGGTCTGTTTTGCTTAACTGAAAGCAAATCGTGTTCTGCAGAGGTGCCATTTGTTGCAGAGATAAAACAACCATGTAGAATGTATAACATCTAAAATTAGCCAGTATGACACACCTTCTTAGCTACCTCTGCTGTCTCCTTTTCTCTGTTTGCAGGTAAATCTGGTTGAATCTATGTTTACAGTGGTCCATAAAGTTAGGTTTTTTCCCTCTAAAAGAAAGTAAAAATCTTATGGAGCAAAAAGAATTTACAGTGCTAGGCCTATTACCAGGCAGCTGTTAACCCAAGAGCTCCACGTCTGAGTAGTACTGCAGATGTTTTATGAACCATCTGTGGTGGTTTGTCCCTGAGGTTCCTAGTGCTCATTGCCCAAATACAGGGACTCTATATCCACTCCCTGCCTTTTCATGCAGCTCCTAGTTCCTGTGGACTGTAACTTCGCCCTCATGCCCATTTCAGGCAGTTCAATCATGAAAGAGTTAAATTTCAGTTGATGACTGTCAGACTCCACTTCCCAACCCTCCCTGGGGATTTTGTCCAGCTGGAGTTCTGCAAGGCATACCCAACCACTCAGGAAACAAGATGGTTATGTCTATACCAGTAATCATACCAGTCTCAAGGTCCCAAGATCTACTCATTAATCCTCTGGGCAGCTGGCTTTGACTGGCTGTGCCCATGCTGATAATTTTGTTCAGCCTTCGAAACTGGATGTCCACTTCCAAGCTGTCTGTTGTGGATGGACCCTGTGCTGTGGAGCTGCTCAGGAGGGTACTAGTTTGCTTAGTTAAAAATATCCCTGGGATTGGTTTAATAATCCCTGTTTACGTTTGATTGCATCAATTTAAATTATTATTGATGACAACCACAATGATACTCACACTTTCACATTTCAGTTATAGCACCCATGTGCATTTATTTTTCCTTTGTGCTCCTGAGGATTAGCCCTTCTCACAATTGGATATTAGAAGTTTTGCCAAAATCTTTATTGCAGCTATCAGAAGGTCTGGCAGTCTGAGAACTTCTAATATTACAGCTCCTGAAGCACAGAGATTTATGCCTAGCAATTGGCAGTTTTGTGTCACCAGATCTTATCTTTCACAGGCATAAAGGCAACCTGCCTGTGATGCAGAGACCTGTAGCATCCACCCCTCTGTGTAATGATTTCCAAGGCTGGAAAAGTTTCCTTGTATTTCAAAAATTCTACAAAGAAGTACAAGAAAGATAGCCTCATTTAAAAGTGTAAAGAGCTAAAAAGTAACTTCTCTACTGTTTAAACGTCTTGACAACTGCACTGCTAGAGGCAGAGCTGTACTATTGGAAGTCTTTCAGGGTGAAGAAATAGGATAAGAAACCAGATAAGAGAAGTAGAATTAGAGAACCACAAAACTCTGTATTACTCACAGGATGTATTACTCTGCAAGATGTCCAAAGAAGAAATTGCTGAACTAATGGCAAAAGAGGGAGGTAGAGGAAAGCCAAGCTTGGGGGAAAGAAAACAAGTATCAGCAATCTCAGGAACTTCAGAATACTTAGATATATTGTCCAGGTTGTCCTGTTTTTATGCTGAAGGGAGAGTAAGACCATGGGAATTGAATAAGGAAATTTTGAAGCAGTCAGAAAGGGCCACGAGAAAGCAAATTATAGATAGGAAAAGAAGAACGTTATTTGGAAATACTATTTTGCATGATAATGGACCAACCAAATAACATTCTGGATGAAATCACCTTACACAAATAGGGAAAGTGAAACACAACAGTCCTGTAATTGAATACAGTCCTAACCAAGATGACTACTTCTGTTAAGTATTCAGCACACAGGATTGCAAGTTCATTAAAAAAAAACAAACAACTAATCTAGATCAAGACACAAGGTCATGTTGTCAAATTAAGCCTCGTTTTGTGTGGTTCTAAGTGGTTACCTCTGGGCTTTCAAATTCAGCTACTCGACAAGAAATCCAGTTATTGCAAGATTGTATTTTAATTGAAGTACCTGTCCACTAAAAGGCACTTTGTGAATTAGAATAGTTTCTAGACCTTCATGTTCTGAAAAATACCATTTTTTCTCCACAGAAATACTGAAAATTTTTCAGTCCAAGATCCTGGTAACAGAGGTTCTGAGAAAATAGTTTTAGATTCAATAAATTGGAATCTATCATAACTTGATATTGTGAAAACAAAAGATAACATAAAACAATCTAAAGTCAAATTGATGATGCATTGAAACAAAGGGGTTTTAATTATTTGTCTGCATTTCCCCAGGTTTAAGCAGAGTTATTGTGGGCAAATAATATTCACAAAATCTTACACACAAATAATAATAATTTAATTATATAGTAATTATAGAGTTATAGACACTTAGAATGGAAAATACTGCAAACATGACTACCTGACATAGTAGTGTAAAAATGCATTATTTAATAGCTACAGAATATTGATTGATGACCATGGAACAGTTAGGAAATCCTCTGCTCTGGGTTTAGGGTGGGTATATGTACATGTGTGTCTGTCTGTGTACACACACACAGATTTATAACACAGTTATGATTCTGTGTGTGCATGAGGAAATGGGATGTTCTCGTTTACCTTTTGATCACAAGGAAACAGTAACACGAGTCATGTAGACTTTCAATGAAACTATTAGTGTTTGAAGAAAACAGTAAACACACATAATGAAAATGTGGTGTAAGAGCCATGAAATAATCAACTAGAAAATATGTTTGACCATGATAGAATCCCACTGTAATTATAAAAAGAAAAAAAAAAAAAGATAATTAGTATAGAAGTAAAACAGGGTTTTAAAGGAAAAGACATACTAGTGCACAATTTCAAGACTTTATTTGTTAAAAAAAGAAAAGCAGAAATAAATAAAAAGAATGAGTGCCAAAAATATTCCATTGTGCTTAGATTAGGAAGCTGTTAACATCCCAGGCATAGCTCTCTTAAGTATTTGACCCTGGTTAAAACTAGAGAAACATGAATTAAAAATCATCTCAATTGCCTGTCCAAAATGAGTATGACCTTTAGCTCACCTTGAATAAATTCAGACTACATAATTAGGATCTCAACCTACAAATAAATAAACAAGTAACAAAATGTGATGACCCAAGATTATTTGTGCCTTTCCCACAGGAGCCTTTTTGGGTGACCCTGCCCAGTTCTCAAGAACTTGTATTTGTGGTACTTGTGTGGTACGTGGAAATGACCACACAAAGCTAGTGGGGAAGAAGGGAAATGCTGTAAAGGAGGAGATAAGGTGAGAGAATACCCATAGGGAAACAGGAAGTCAGAATCAAAAAATAGCACAGCTTTTCCAGAAATTGAAGTAGGTGTCTAGCTACAAAAGAGTATTCAAAACAACAGTGTAGGTTTTGAAATGCATGGACTTCATTAGGGTCCTAAGAGCTTATCCATATTCATACGTTAGTACTTTAGAAAGACAATAATATTACAATTAAATGGGGTTGGGGGTAGGGAGGAAGTATTTCTGTAAGTTAAAATCACTTTCTTAGAATTCCTGGAGATTTTTCCCAAGTTTCTGCATGATCTAAAACTAAGTCCAAATCATCAAAGCAGCTCATGGGAGAAGACATAAATCAGTCCCAACAACAGTGCCCCATAGTGCCAGTATGAAATAATTATAGTAACTACTAAATAAATAGAGGGTTTTCTTTGTTTGGAACTTCTTAAATTAAGCCAAGTATTTTTATAAATGACATGTAGACTTGCTTGAGCATTTTTCAAAATTAAAACCCAACCAAATAAAAACCTCCAAACCCAAAAGCAGAGGTTGAAATATTTCAGCTCACCACTGGGCAGTTAAATAATTACTGTGGACCTGCATTACATAGCACTGAGATGGTTAAGTTTCACTTAAAAAACTTACTGTTACATTTGACTTAAAGTAGAGTGGAGGAACAAAGACCAGCTCTTCAGGAGTCAGTGCCACACCTTGAAATAGAGAGTAAATTAGAGAAAGATTAAACTAAAGGCTTCAATTAAGATCACAGTGAACCCGTATATGAAAATGTCAAGAAATGTTGTTTAGCTTAGAATGATGAAACAAAACAGAAGAATGGGAAGCCATGTAAAAGAAAGTGCCAACATTTCTTTTGCCTGACAGAGCACCGATTCTGAAACTCTGGCATTTTCACATGATTTAAGTATTAATTTGCAGCCAATTGTGATAAATTCAAATGCTGCGAAGTGTTAAGCAACGGATGTGTGTGCAATAGTGTGAGAGGAGAGACAGGTAAATCTCAGATGTGTGTCTTGACCCTTTCCTTATAGTACACACGTGACGACCAAAAAGGTCTTTCAACTCAAAACCAGATTTTATTAAAATACAAACCAAAATAAGAAACCTTTTAAAAGTTTAGATTTAGAGTGACTAAATAAGACAGGAAAGAAATAAAATTATGCATAAACAAATCTGCTCCATCTATCTACTCACAGGCAGGTTCTTGCTTCTCTGCTTGGTTGCTGTGATCACAGTAGGTTTTGATTTGCAGCCAGCTCCTTCTGATCCCTAAAAGTTCCTCTCTGCACAGGGGGGTTGAGTTATGGGTGAGTCAGATCTCTACTTGTTCCAGTACTATATCCATGGGCTACAGCTCCTGCCTTCTTGACACCCACAGACACTTCATCTTCCCCTGGGGCCAATGACCATGTCCCCAGTCTCTGGAGGCTGGGTCCACTGAGCCCACCACTCTGCTGAAAGGCATATCACTTTACAGACAATCTTAGAACAAACTGTTCAGCACGTGTGCCACAATATGTTTGTATTTATTTTTAGAATCTGGTATTTGGATCACAGATACTGTTACACTGTTTGGCAAGATGACAGCTCTCTGATTTAATGAGTACAAAAGTATCATTTATTTGACTATATGAGAGTAATGTTGTTTCCTCTTTGAACTGATTGCCAATATTAATTAGTTTTTTTCTGTGTATATGTGTGTTTTTTCCTCTAAGAAACTCTTCTGATAAAGTCTTTTAGAAGTTTGAAGACTTTATTTAAGTTGTATTCAAAGTATTTAATAGGTTTTACATCTGCACAATAAATTTTGACTTTTTAGTGGGTACTATTTCTACAGCGTCACATTAAGGGGAAAGTTTAAGAGCTTTCACCTCCAAAGGGGAAGCAATTTCAATTTTATTTAAAACAGCACAAAGAAAATTGCCTGAACCAAGAACAATAATGTAGATATATCTGATAATCATACTGGCAGCTTAGAGGGGATGAGAACAAGGACAAGCACCAACATTCTGCTCATGGAAGGAGGCACTGCACAAAAGACTCAGAGACAGAGAAGTCTCCCTGAAGTAAAGACTCATCACATGAAACATCCGTGAAGATATATTGAATCAATGTAATCTAGGTTCAGTTCAGGCCACTCAACAAATAGTTAATTACAATAAAAGCTGCAACTTTTGCTGAAGAAATTGGTTTCACATATTAGAAGAGTTTTCTTTCTATTGGTGATCACTTCAGCAACTCTTGTTCAGTACACAGAGTAGAGCCAATACCATTATGTACAAACATCCTTAGTGAGACATTGTACATGCAGTATGTTTAAATTAAAAAAAAAAACCAAAATTCAATGACATTATTCACATAAATAAATTTAAATATCTGAGTGGAAAATACAGTCCCAAATTGAGAACCTATTCTACAATCACCAAAATTACTTGCAAAATCTAGTGTTCATTCACACAGATTTCCACTATAAAGGAAAATTATGGTATTTCTATATAGGAACAAGCTCACTTAATTTCACCATCTGATGATGAGATTTGCATATTTAAAATCTGGAACAAGATGGACGCAGAACTCAGTTTTCATTAACATTTTGCTCAGTGAATGAGGAAACCTTCTGTGTTTTCTGAGAATATCTCTGGAATTTCTCAGAGGATGCAACGTAAGTTGATTAAGGTATCAGAATTCCTCTTAAATAGATTATGATAAAAGACATTCGAGTATAAAAATGCCCAGGAATTTTAACAATTTGGTTATTTTACTGTTTTATGCCCTCATTCAAAACGAAAATGTTGCATTTCAATTCCAAGCAATTAAAAGGTATATAAAATGGACATATGGTGCTAAAATCTCGTGATAAATATAAATAAGAGAGCCAGGAAGCAAATACTAAAAA
>VXBX01000018.1:66882-111781 GCA_013400415.1 Scytalopus superciliaris
AAACAGGAAAGAAAAAAAAAAAAAAAAAAAAAAAAAATTGCAAAAGAGCTATCTGTACAGCCATCTGGTTACAAGCATTAGTCGTGTTTAGAATACATCCAGTACCTATGATTGGCTTGAGCAAACACCTAACCTGTGCTCCAGGCAGTCATGCTGTAATTGAGTAAAATGGCACATGGGAATAGATTAGAGAAGCTTACATTTTGTTGCACCTAATTCTGTCCAGGGATCTGTGAAGGTAATGACATTAACAAGTAGTAGTCTTACCTTACTAAAAGTCATGTTCTTTACTAGGTTTTCTTCTACTGTCCTTCTATCATGAAAATCTGTTGATGGAAGTTGGATTTAAATTGTCTTTCTTTACAGACAGAGAAAATCTACACATTCAAGTGGAAAGAACTTCAATAATAAAAGAGGGAAATGAAGCCAGATTAAAAAAAAAAAAGTATTTATAATTGGTTAAAATCTCAAAATCCTTAATTGCTAGCCCTTTAGGCTTTCTAGCATTATCATATCACCCCAGCCTTTATGCCAGACACTGATGTTTCTGTGGGTAGTGTCAAAGACAAAATACATTCATATTCCTGGCTGCTTCTGAGCCTGGATTTGCCATCTGCATCTGACATCTGCCTGTGCCTTTGTGGGTCATCTGCTCAATGCACTGTATTGCCATAGAAAGTTACCCGGGCAGTTCTGAACCACAGTGTCGAGCAGAGGTGCAAGTTGAGAGCCCGTGGTCAAACACATTGGTGCTTTTCCAGAACGACTAATCTGATGCCTTATCCTGGAAAAGGCTTTCAAAACACTATTAGTGGAGACAGCTAGATAAAGTAGACTCTTTATTAGAAGCTTCCAGGTGCATAACAAAAGTATGCACACGCATGCCAGCCAATATTTGATGCCTTTACCCAGCTTGCGATACCATTTTTCCACGAGTGCCACACCACTCAGAACTCCTCAGAACTGCCTCTAAGGGCTCTGATCTTAGTCTCCTGTTTTGACTACAAACTATCTCACTGTTTCAGTTGGAGTTCTTGCAGGAGTTTTTCAAAACAGTGTGTCCTTGGTAATGCATGTCTAACAGAATTTCAGGAATGTGTGAGAAAATGTTCAGTAACTTCTAAATGCTGCTTGAAATGCGAGAGACTTAGGAAAACTTATTCAACTTATATAACTCTATGAAAACCTATAAAATACACATTAAAATCCTTGGGCATCAAATCCATGAGGTTGGAGTGGCCACTATGCTTCTGATTTTAAGACCAAGCTCAGGCATATGTGTATAGCACTGCACAATGTAGATGTTTTGTTTATTTTCCTCAGTCAACAGGGAGAGAGGTGCTTCCCAAAGACAATGCACATTATGTGCCTTCATGCTTATCTCAGTATGGGTTGAATAACCCTCTCAAAGACTGTGCTTCACTCTGGGTCCTCCAGGAGTTTTCCAAAGCTTAGCAAGGCTTACCTGCTCTGCTTTGAAAGGATGGGAAATGATGTGCAGAAAAATTATTCATTGCTTAGAATGAGATGGAGTAGTTCTTTGTAATAAGATGTTCTGGCAGTTTAACATGGGGAAAATGGTACTTGGACAGGAACACAGCAGAGACCTATAGAGATCATCATACTGGGGTGACACCAGTTAAACAAGGAATATGGGCATTTGTTACCCCTTGTAAAAATGACCTAGTATTATAGAAGTAAACTGAAGAAAAAATGTGATCTACTGTTTTCGTTTGCTACTAAGCAGTTTGATTTTTGTTTAGTCCTGCTCATCTTTATGACTGTTCAAACTGACAGTTTATAGTCATCAGTGAAACTTCTTTCAAGTTAATAAATATGTCAAAGCACTTTAATGCCAAATCAACAGTAAAGCATAGAGAGCAGTGTTATAGAGTGATATATGGCAGTGTGCTTTAACATGTTCTCCAATAAATGAAGAAAGAGGAGGGACCCATGTAACAACTGAGGGGTTCCACAGAAAATCTTACCTAAATGTTAAAAGTATTTTTCTGCCAAAGAAGATTGATGTAACTGAAAATGCTAGTAGTACTGAGTTTTCCTGTATGGCTATCTTGTTCTAAAAGATCAACATAACACCATGTGGCATCTCTTTGAATGACAGCACAAATGACTTGCAGAGGGGAAGCTTCTCTTTCTTCAGTACCTACATTTTTTTCTACTGAGAAATAAAGAAAAAACATTAAATTTTCAAAAGCATTTATTCTTATTACAATACAATGTTAGTGTCTCATAAATATATTTTTTCTTAGAATAATTCTACCTGATCTACCCTGATGGGTGACATCTCTGCTTATGCTGGGGGGGGAGGGGCTGGAACTAGGTGATCTTTAAGGTCCTTTCCAACCCAAGCCTATCCATGATTCTATGAATTTCTGCCTTGTGAATTGGTTTATAACCATAACTGTATGTCCTCTAAAGCTTCATGACCATACGGCTCAGTGAGAGTAGGTATGCTAGAAGGGAAATCATGTCTTCTTACCTATTTAGCAGTCTTTCAAAAAGCCAAGAAAATATTTTATAAGAGAAGGAAAATTAATTGATGTTATTTATTTAGATTTTGAAACTGCTTTTGATAAAATTCCTCACATCAAATGGATAATGAAATTCAGAAGGATCGAGGTGAGAGGCAATTTGTTGCCGTGGACTAGAAACTGTCTAAAAAAGGTGAGTACTGAGGTACAACAAATATATTCATAAGGTTTGTGTTGTTATGTATGTGTAGCGGTGTTCTGGGGAGAGTGCTGAGCAGCAAGATAGCAGAACTATATAGGTCAAGCAAACACAGGCAAAACTAGGACTAACATGAGGAAATAGGCAGAGTAGTGAGGTGTCAATAAGAAATGCAATGCAGCAATAAATCGGGATGCAGTTCTAAATTACTAATCACAGCTCTCTAAGGATCACTGCTCAATAGAGATGAGAATCAGGAAGTAAACACTAGGCTACAAAAGGCTGGTATGAAGAATAAAAAGATCACAAGCCCATTATAAATCAAAATATGTGTGTTGTGCTAGGAATACTAGCAAGTTAGCCTATCTCAAAATATAGTAATTCTAAGGGTGCAGATAGGAGTAATAAGAAAGATTAGAAAGAGACTCAAAAGTCTGTATAAAAAAGTTGAAAAGTGGGACTCTACTTTACAGAGACATACCAGCCTACCTTGTATTATCCAAGTGAAAACTGGTAGTGAGGATGAAAAAAGGAATTTAATTTTACAAGTAAGAGGGCTTCACTCATTCATGATTCTGACACAGATAGTGGAGGAGAAATGTGTTTTGTAAACAAAGAAAACAATGTGAGAATCTATAAATAGTAAATCAGAACTATAAATATTAAATCAGAATTTCTTGAAAAAGAAGGTGGCATTTCATCTCCTGATGAACACTTAGCCATTGTCCCTATAGCAGTGAGCACCATGCAGAGCAGCATTAACTGTAAAATATGATGAGTCACCATTATGATTTTCTTATGAAATAGCTGCCTACTTGGGAAATTCCCTGAAGATGAAGAGGGTGAAGAAACTAAACTTGAACCATACAGAAATATGATGGCAGGGAACCCAAAGATAGTCATGAAAGGTTGCACTCTGCAACTTTTACATAGAGCTGATCTTGTATATTTGGGTTAGATCTTGCATCCCCCATGAACTTTCCAATACTGTCTTACACGCTATTTCCTTCCCTTAGGTCATGTCTCTGCCAGCATTCCACAGAGAGTGTGACTTGCTGACAAATCCTTGAAGAAACTCCGGGGCTTATTTCATTTTTAACCTCTCTCCCTAAAGCCTGACGATACCTTTCAAGCCACTTCAGTTTAGTTTATCTTCACACTTGCCCATTTGAAAAAACCGCTCAATTTTTATTTCACTCAACCCTTCTTGCTGGTTCCCTCTCCAGCTAGCACAAAGGTCAGGATGAGCTAAGGTCTTTTTATATAGATGGTCATATTCCTCACATCAGGGGGAATCAATCAAATACAAGAGATCTTGGGGAAGGCAGATGGGGTTAAGATCCCTACTCTGAATGTCATGAGCTGGAAAGGCACACCAATGGCACATCAAAGAGATGAAAATCTCTTTTGTTGCTATGGTATGGTATCTTGGAATAGGAGGAACAAATGCAGGCTTTAGTTCTTATTTTCTGGCATCAGATGATTCTTCAGTGAAAAATGAACCTTCCCCTGAAAACAAACCCTGCATTTGTGTAGAGCTTTGAGATCATTCTAAACTAAAGCTGCTTACCCAAATCTTGTTCATTTCACATGCATTTTATAGTGCAAGAAAAGCATAGTGAAACACATTCCTTTTCCCCAACAAAACTTCCCAGTCTTCCTTCTCCCCTTAATTACTACTTCTATTTGAATTCTCAAATACTTGAAATAGCCTCCCCTTTTCCAGAAGAGCAGTTCTCCTTCCTAGCCTGAATCCTCAGATTCATATTACAAAATTAATTGGGAAGAGGATGCTGTAAATAACATGGGAAAATATAGTAAGTACATAATGCTAGGACTGGTTAGAAAATGTCTTTATGGTACATCCCTTCTGTGCTTCATTTTCCAGTACTGCTCTTAACCTCTGTCCTGCGCTGCTCAGAAAGTGTCCATATTATTTGAGTAAGACTCCAAGCCTTAATAATTTAGCTTATTGGTCTGAGCTGGCACAAAATGTGGCTGGACTGATGGCAGAAATAAGACAAAAATAGATTTGATGGATTTAATGAAGCACTTGTGGACAGAAGTTGGCTTAACGCATAAAAAACTTTTTTGTTTTGTTTTGGTTTTTTTGTTTTGGTTTGGTTTTTTTGCTATCTTGCCAGTGAAATGCAGGACTGTAGCTGCAGGAGTTGGAGTTAACAGGGACTGATAATGCAAAGTGTAATGCAACAGATAAACCCACAGCTACATGGGTAAGAGCCTAGGGAGTGCCGGGACTGCTTAACACCTGGGCAGTGCTACTGGAAGTGCTCTGCTTAGAGAGGGTGATGAATGGGAAGATGCAAGCGTGCTCAAAAGCAGCCATTTGCTGCAGGGCACAAAAAACATACTATTTTATTCCCACTGGAGCATGTGATAGAACAGGACTGAGTTATCTATCCCCTGTGCCTTGGCTCAACTGCCCCGTAAGTGGGGTATGTGCAGCATTTACCTGCATCTGCAAGAAACATGGGGACAAGGGCGAGCCATGGACTTCTGAAGCTCACAGGTGGAATCAGTGATCTCAGGCATTGTATTGCCCTACGTAAGTGGGAAAGGCCTCTTGAGCTGCTATAGTTTGCTTATGGTCAAGGCAGGAGCAGCACATGCCGCTCTTTGGCAGAATTCTTTTTTTATGAGAGGGAAAGGGCTGGCTTCATTTCTAAGGGAAGTGCCAGGGTGTTTTGTGGGAACTCCTAAACACATGGTTACCCTGTATAGGTCCATCCTGATGTCCAGGTTGCAAATTTAAAAAAACACCTCTTTAGTTCTTGTACAGTTCTATAAGTGAAACTGTCCCACATGCAGATTACCTTGCAGAGAGATTTCCCACTTACCATCTTCACTTGGACAGGAGAAGCAAGAAATAGTATTTTTGGCTTTAAGGAATTGCAACACATTTCACTAGTTTTCAACTGTGACTCCCTGAGCTGCAGCTTCAGAACAACCAGTACCCAGCCTCCAGCTTCTGGGTGACTCTGCAGCTTTGGAGCAGTACCAAAGAGGCACTGGGATGCTTTTTTAGGGAACAGTGAAATCCTCCTGCATGCCAGCAGTGAGCTGAGAGAAGAAAGGTGTGCTTTGAAGGAGAAAGTTCTGTAGATCTACCCCTTCATAAATCATGCTTTCAGCATATTTTATTCTTCAAAACGATCAAAGTAAAAAGGAAAGAGAATCTTATAGTAATATGGCCTTCAGACTGAGAACTCTGAACAAATTCACTTTGGTAAAATACCCCACCCATGCCGTGGCACAACACATCAGCATGCTGGCTGGAAGGTGCCCAACAGGCAGAAAAACCAGAACTTCAACTGACCTCCGTTTTGCTGCTCTTGAATACCCTTGTCTTATTTTCCTCACTAAGTGCCAGTTATGCAGGCCTGACTAAACACCATGGAAACATTTTTGCTGAGGTTTCCCCCAGTGTTTATTGCACACCACCTATCTCTAATTGCTGGCAAGCAAAATTACTTTGAGCAACAGAAGGAAAAAAAAACCCAAAACCCAAGCAACCTAAATCAAATTTGAGACAGTAATTAAAAGAATCAGAATACTCAAGAGAAAACCTTCCTTTTATTTTTATTTTCCATGGAGATAGAAAGCAGGGAAGAGATTCTCCAATCTATTTTAATTACAAAATAATATTAGAAATGAGACCTCAGAGGATATACTTTAAAAAAAATAAAATCAAAACATATTAAAAAAGTAAAGGCTTTTTATTATTAGCAGAAACCAACACTATAAAATGCCAAGCTTCCAGTATAAGAAACCTGGACTGATGAACTGATGATACCTGGGCAAAGCAATTGTTTAATTGCTTCATTTTTTATAATGAAGGTAGAATTTTCATATTTACCTATTCCTACCAGTAACATTGTCTATGAAAAGCTGCAATTTTATACAGATCAAAAAATGGCACAAACATGAGAGGTATGTAAGGATCAAAATTTGTCTTGTAAGGAAAGAATGAGTGGGAGGAGGTTCTGCTTCTCAAGGAGAATTCAGGTCACCACTTACAGAGAAGAAAGAGAAGTATGACTGGTGTGCTAGAGAATAGTGGGTGTCAGCAATTGCCCCATTTTATTCCTTTTCCTTTCCATATATGATGTTGAAAGTCTTCATAGCAGATGTGGCAAACTACTGATGATATAAGTGTCTTCCAGTGGAGTCAAGAAACTTTGGAAAGGAAGGTCTTGCTTGACTAACCTGATCTCCTGTTATGATCAGGTGACCTGTCTAGTGGATGAGGGAAAGGCTGTGGATGTAGTCTACCTGGACTACAGTAAAACCTTCAATCCTACAGTATTCTCCTGGAGAAGCTGGCAGTCATGCCTTGGACAAGTGCACTCTTTGCTGGGTTAAAAACTATCTGTATGGTTGGGCCCAGAGAGTGGTGGTGAATGGTGCAACATCCAGTTGGTGGCCAGTCACTAGTGGGGTTCCTCAAGGCTCAGTACTGGAGCTGTAAGACCCCAAGTCTCGAGCTAGAAACTCACCAAAGGTGTTTTACTTTAGAAATACACAAGGTTCCAACAATATCCATTCTCCAAATGTATTAGAAGAGCCCTCAGTTCTTTTAACACCTTAAGAGAGAGTGCAAAGGAGAAAAGCTGCACACATTTTCTCAGAGGGTACTTTTACTGGAAAACTTTAGAAAATAAGGGAACTTGGAAAAAGTTTGAAGGGTAACATACAACCAAAATAAAGCATTCCACAAAGCGTTGACTTAGCACATGCTAACACATACAACTTAGCAAAATCTGGCCCATCTGGTCCTAACTTACCCAAAAAGTTAAGAAAGGAGATTAGAAGAAGAATAAGTAAAGAAAGAGAGAGAAAAAGAGAAAAATAGCTACCATCCTAAATCCAGCACAGATCCAGCTACAGGAGTCTAGAAGATGGAGGGTTCAAACATGTAAACACCACATGCTTTTGGTTTTATCTGCTCTGGCCCCCTGTACCCACTGCCCCCAGCCGGGACTTCTGGGCCACCAGCCACTCTGGGGACTCTAGGGGAGTGGGGTGGGGGGTGATGCTTCTGTGCCAGCCAACGAGAGGGTTAGGGGCTCCAAGAGGCTCACAGTGGCTGAGATATGGAATAGGGCATCCCCACACCTTCCTGAAATTCAACCTATCCCTTCCCCCACCCCCAACACACACATCTGAGTTGGCTGAGCTAATAATTAATATAACAATCCAGTGTCTCACAGGAGCCACTCATGTTTGATATCTTTATTGATGATCTCGATGAGGGGATCAAGTGCAACCTCAGTAAGTTCGCAGATAACACCAACCTGGGTGGGAGTGTTGTTCTGCTGGAGGCTAGGAAGGCTTTGCAGAGAGATCCGGATTGGCTAGACTGATGGGACGAAGCCAACTGTATGAGGTTCAATAAGGTGAAGTGCTTCAGGTTCCTGCACCTGGGTCACAGCAACCCCCTGCAGTGCTACAGGCTGGGGGAGGAGTGTCTGGAAAGCTGCCTGGTGAAAAGGCCCTGGGGGTGCTGGTCAACAACAGCTGAACATGAACCAACCATGTGCTCAGATGGCCAAGAAGGCCTGTATCAAAAATAGTGTGGCCAGCAGGACCAGGGAAGCGACTGTCTCCCTGTACTTGGGACCCTCACTTCAAGAAAGACATTGAGGTGCTGGAGCGTGTCCAGAGAAGGGCAACAGAGCTGGTGAAGGGTCTAGAGAGTAACTCATGTGAGAAGCGGCTGAGGGAGCTGGAGTTGTTTGGTCTGGAGAAGAGGAGGCTCAGGTGAGTCATTGCTGGTCTCTACAACTACCTGAAAGGAGGTTGTAGAAAAGTGGGGACTGGCCTCTTCTCCCAAGCCACTAGCGATAGGACAAGAGGCAATGGCCTCAAGCTGCACCAGGAGAGGTTCAGACTGAGCATCAGGAAGAATTTCTTGCTTGAAAGAGTGGTCAGGCATTGGAATGGACTGCCCAGGGTAGTAGTAGAGTCAGCATCCCTGGAGGTGTTCAAGAAATGACTGGACATGGCACTCAGTGCAATGGTTTAGTTGGCATGGTGGTGTTCAGTGAAAGGTTGATGATCTTGGAGGTCTTTTTCAACCTAAAGGATTCTATGAACGCTATAGATGAACACAAGCATTTATTGAACAAGAGGACAGATCGGGAAACAAAAATATAACTCTCCACACATACCCCTCCACCCTCCTGAAATGAGAATAATTATAGGGCCTGTGTCTAGGACAAAATATCTTCCTTTTGGAGGCTGAGCCTTCTGGCTATTTGAGTAAATTGCACTAGAGTGTAATACTCACCAATTTGACTGTCCCTCAGTTCCTTATGAAGAAAGTCCGGAAGGTAACAAAAGACAATTTCCGCTCCCCTCTCCTAAACCCCCTGCCAAATCTCTTACAGGGTCCTTTATGTTTCATTGTGCTGTGCTTCAGCACAGGTCACAGCTGTGAAGCCACAAGCTGAGTTCACACATGAAAAAGCCAGGAATATTAATTTTCCTGCACAAGAAAGTCAAGAGCCAGTGTGTTTCATCATCAGCCACTATTGGCTCCTGTTTACACCAGAGCTTTAAAGAAACTTAAGAACAAACAATATATGATGTAAGATGAGTTTCTGGTCCCCTGAGTGAAAGTTAAAAGACTTCAAAGTCTGAGGAACCCCTTGCAAAGTGACTTCTGTAGCTGCCCCCAGTTTGGCCGGAGAAGTGTTTCTGGCAGAAAGGTAGAAAGTATTCAGAGAAAAAAAAGTGGTCTTAAGGATATGGCAATGAAAACTGTATTTGTTAACCCACAATTTCAAGCATATTTTGACGCCAAAATTGTTAAATGCTGCCTAACCCAAGGCATTCTGAGGATCAAAAATGCCCATGACAAATAATGGTATTGTAAGTACTCACTGCCTGTGCAAATTAGAGTATCTTTTCAGCAACTGAATACCTAAGTATACATTTATATACATGTGTAGAAAAACTCGCCAGTCTACAGTTAGGTCTATGTTGAACCTAATTCTGCCACTCTTAATGATGAGGAGTAATAGCTGAATACATGAGTGATCTTGTTAAATAATTTTTGTTTTCAGTATGATTTATACTTTTCGGATCAGCTCCAAAGACATTACAATCAAAATATCAACAAATATTTATTAAAGCAGAAGAGCATACAGAGAAGCATCTAAAGTTTCTTGTGTATTTGTAAATGGACATGCAAGGCAAATGAAAATAAACCTAATCCAAGCCCAAAGGAAAAACTGGATGTCTTATTGATACAACAAAAGCAGTGACTAACAAGCCTCTGCTCTGGTCTTTAATTTCTAGAGCATTTATTTCTGAAAGCTTGGCATTACTGAATTACTCACAAAACACTAAAAAACAGAACTTGCCACGGAACAGTTTGCTGGAGTGGGTTTGGTTTTTTTTTTTTTTCTTTTCTGTATTACTGATGAAATAAGCCTACTTCAATGACCCTGCTATCTTGTAATCCTAGATGTGTTACCAGGCAACCATTATAGGCAGCAGCACCTGGCTTGCCCCCCTCTAAAAATAACCCAAATCCTTTCACTCCATGCACTAATGAAAGTGGCATTTTTCTACTGCTAAATGCTTACTCAGATACTTCTCTTAAAAAATTCAGGGATAAAATGCTAGTTATCCTTTCCTGAAAGAATGTGATCAGTTAACAGGCTCTAACGGCATTACTTGTATTTTCACTCAGCTATATACTTCAAATGATGCTATAGTTGGAAACTAAAGTAAATTATTTAAAAGCTAGAAACAATGTCAACAAATGTAGCAGGAGTCAAAAATGTATGAGCTGTGAATGACTATATCAAAAGATTTATCACACAGCAAATATATACTTTTGTATCTTCAGTGCTACACAACTCTGAAACAATAAATTGGAATCATAGAATCGTAGAATGATTTGGCTTGAAAGGAACCTTAAAGACCATCCAGTTTCAAACCCCCCATCATGGGAAGAGACACCTCCACTAGACCAGTTTGCTCAATGCCCCATCCAACTTGGCCTTGAATAGTTCTATGAATGGGGCATCCCCAGCTTCTCTGGACAACTCATTCCAGTGTCTCACCACCCTCACAATAAATAACTTATTCGAATATCTAATTTAAACCTGCCCTCTTTCAGCTTAAAGCCATTCCCCTATGTTCTATCACTCGCCATGCCCTTGTGGAAAGCTCCTCTCCACCTTCCTTGTAGGCCTTCTCTAAGTACTGGAGGGCTGCAGTGAGGTCTCCCTGGAGCTCTCCCTTTTTCAGGCTGAACAGCCTCAACTCTCTCAGCCTGCCTTCGTTGCAAAGGTGCTCCAGCCCTCTGGTCATTACTGTGGCTGAAATTCGTATGTGGCTTTTCTGAGGTATTGCCAAAAGATGCATATTTAGCATTTAGATAATGAAAAAATGTAATGAGGAATGTTTTCTGTACATTTTTTCAAGACAGATGTCATGTACTGATGAACTCCTGAATTTGGTGGGTCAAGTCCAAGAGTAAGCTGAAGAAACTGCAAAAGTGTAACTAGAGATGCTAGAAGAAATAGCAGCTAATGGTAGTCAAAATCCTTTATGCCAATGCAGAGAGTCCTATGTACAAGGAGAACTTTCCAACAAAATTGAAGTGCTGCAATTAATCACACACCATCCTAAGTTTCTACAGATAAGCTGTAAAATTTAGTGCAGAGGACACAAAACCCATTCCGTCTGAGCTTGACTGTGAGACTTTATCCAGACTGGAAGATAAGGTGTAAGAGACTTCTGTGTACACTGTCCATCAAAATCTGAAACCACTGTGCAATTAGCAGCTACCAGCACAGTCTCTCTGATGGATTCACAGCTAGTGATAAATCCAGCACAAGCAGAGAGACTGCCACCTATACTGGGCAAAAAAATTACATAAAAGAGCAGCATTGCCCATACATCACGTCTTTTGCACTCTGAGTTGAGCTTTTTCCATGGAAGAGTTTCTGGTTTCTCTGCCACTAGGAACTCTTTACCAGCTTAATTTAGGATTAGCAACCAGAAGTTTCTATATTGTATATGAATATGGATTTGCACAGACTTCTGCAAGCCTGAACAGGGTGTCTTATCACACTAGAGAATGGTCTCAATGCTTGATCGGTCACTCCTCTTGATTCTCCCTCCAGCCGCAACCTGAAAGTATCAGTGGAATTTTACAAAGCCAGAGAAGTTCAAAGCAACAAATGTCCAGCAGCACCTGCTGCACTCCAGAGCAAAGAATAGCAGTGCAATAAGCAGAGTACAGGTATAACAAAAATCTTCAAGCAAGATAGCAATGATACTTCAGAGACAGGTAAACATATCAGTGGAATGGCAAGAGGGAGCTAAATGCGTGACAGTGTACACTTGGAAGCCAATCTGCTTTACGGTTAGTTTAAACTCCAGGATAGATTATCCAACAGGGAATAAAATTTTTATTCTTGGAAGAAGCTACACATAACAAACCCAAAAGGAACCCAAAAGTGGCACTCAAAGCACTTTTTGCCCTGGTCAGTATTGTTCCATTTTCTTCCCTCATTAGCACATCCGTTAAGTGGACAGGCTCCTCAGGCACGCATAAACATGAGCAAAATGGGACATTCACAGACTGGACTAAGCTTGGGTGGAAAAAAAAAAAATTCTCTGGGAAGCAGAGCTCTACTGTGACCCTGGGATACCCTGAAATATTACAGCCCTCCCCCCGCCAAACCCTAAACACATATTTAAAATGAATATTTTTTTCAGCACCAGGACCTGTATTTCCTAAGATGTGATTTGTAGTCACTGAGCCCAGTGACAGCTCCTGATTCTTTTTAAATGACTAAACGACCCCATGAATGACTTTACTGCTCTGATTTTCTATGAATTTATGACAATATTAGGGGTGACTAGCAAGGCCAGTTCTAAGCACTTTGAAATTGGCTACATTTCTAGCAGCTTAAAATGTCTTCAGTCAAGCCCTTTTGCCCTGAATTTTGAGATAAAAAGTCATTGAAATTACAGAATGATGAAGACAATAGCAGGAAAATGTGTTCCTGAGGGGTTTTATTCATGTAATACCTCCCCAAAAATTTGAATTAATATATGCCAATTGTTATTTACACAACCTTTTGTAAGAGAGTCTTTTAATTGGCTAGCAGGAATACATTCATAAGATCTAATTGAGACAATGGTAGAATTCTTCACAGTGACATTTTAATCTACGATAAAAGGCAGAACCTTAATTTTAAGTGTATTTGGTCTGAACTGGAGATATAGAATTATGTGAACTAGAGGCATAAAATCTAATATGCAATTATCCATTAAATTTCTCAGTGGTAAAACATAGAAAAAGAAAGCATTTACAATACTGACACAGATTATGTCAGACCACACTAACAGTTATCATACCGCAATTAAGTAGTACAGCTGAGAGAAGAGCTGGGCAAGGAGGGCAGTGTTGCATCAGGTTGAACTAAACTTTCTTAGCCTGTTACATGAATGTTTTACAGTAAGCCCAGGAAGCACAGTTTGATGATAGTCCCACATAGCTAAGTAACAAAGTATATTCAAGATGTACTCAAGATCAAGCAGTGCCTTGCTTAGTAATGGCATGACCCAGACAGTTCTAGAAGACAGCACAAAATACATATTTTTTGTGCACTATTGTGTACCACAGTTTGGATTTCCCCCTGAGAAAGGAGGAGTATAGATGATTTCTGTAATGGAAAACCTCTTGTATCCTTCATCAGGCAACCTGATAGAGTGCCTCTGAGAACAGTAACTAATTTACAGTTTGAAGAAACTAAGTCCATGAAGAGTGTGTGAGTGGCCTTTACAGACACATACACAAAATATGTGCCATGGATCTTTCTTTGCTGATCTAATAACAACCTAATTATCAAGTTGAAGATCATTGGCATTGTTGCAAAAATATACATTTGATGACTTAGTAAATCCACCATCTAATTTTGTTTCTCTACATCTAATCACCATCTAATTTTTTGTTTCTCTAATTTGTAAATTGATAATATTATTTAGACAAACTCAAATATTACATTGTATACATGACATAACAAAACTGTAACATGTGGCTTGGTGAGATGTAATACTACTTTGTCCAAAATACTGTATTTGAGAATTTGCTTGACATTACTTTTTCTTCCCTGACATATTTTCTTTTTTTTTCAGATGGCTTTATATTTTATCTATCTATTTATTTATTTATTTTTACTTATTGTTTTACCATTAAAAAATGCCTTTGCAGATGAGTGGCAACCTGTATTATTTTTTCCCTTCTCATTTGTTATCACCAGAGCTGGTCAAATTCAATTTTTTTGAGAAATCTCAGCCTTTCTCTCTTCTTAAGCTTAAGTAGCTGCATCTTACACAACCAACTCTTCTGTTCGCAGTAAATGACAAAGAGAAGAAATCTCTTGTCTCTTGTTTGAATCAACTGTGAATATTTCTTGAGGAATTGCTATGTATAAAGATACAAAACTCTTCCAAAAGCATTAGCTACAGTTTGACTCTCTAGACTTCTGCACAAAATACTCTGATAAACAGGTGTTAGTAGTTTCCAGTCAACTTTCAGTACTTACAACAAATAGTGTAAAATTTTAAAAGCATATAAATGGAATCCTCTAAATCACTGTGAGTGCTATGGAAGACTGCAGATAAATTTTAAATAAAAGCCATTATACAGTAAACCTACTGATGTTCCTCACAGAGAATTTCCACTTTGTTGCTGTGATACATGTTCAAATGCAAAACTTTCAGCATTTATGCCTCTGTATCTAGGACACATAGGTAAACATGTCTTCTCTTGTCTTCTTCCAAATAAAATGTCTTAGTATTTATAACCCTATATAGTACATAATGTGTACTCATTTTGCTTCTTTTTGTCACTGTAAATCCATTCTTTTGTAATGAAGATTTGTTTTCTAGTGAAATACACAACTGGAGCTTGTGAAACCCATGGCATGGTTTAACTATGCCCAGTTATCCTGCAAAGACAGCGGGTGCTGAGGAGAGACCATGCCAGCTCAGAAGCAAAAGCCACACAGAAGTGTCAGTACAATACATGGCTGTCACTAAGAAGTCTACATAGATTTGAAGACTGAGCTTATCTCCCTACCAAATGTTCTTCTTTGTGTTAGGCTGGGTTTTGGTGTGGGCATACTCTAAGGAACCTGTTTGCCCTTAGCTAAAAAACAGTATAGCTCAATTCAGCAGTGGCCCCCATAAAGCAGAAAATAATAAAACTCCTCAGATCCACAAGTTTTGTACTTTCATCAGATAAGCCATCACCCAGTCCCAACAGACTGATACTCTGGTATTTGTTAGATGCCCTGTATTATTCTGAAAGGAGAAATACTAAAAGAGAATGCAAAAATGTGCACTTCTGAAATACCACGCAGCCACTAGGTCACATTTTGCCCTGGAGCAATCCCACTGATTTTGGTTCCCCAGATAATACTCTCGGAGTCTCTCTAGGGAGACAGTACTAAACATACCTGTCTGCTTTCTGGAGATGAGGGAATCTCTGGCAATAAAGCAGCACCCATAATTGGAAAGCCACGTCTTCCTTGCTTCCAGGGCCACACTCTTCCTGTGGGAACACACGGAATGATAAAGTTGAATTTATTAATGTTCATTGGCCAAAAATAGACATATGACAAGCTTATCAATATCTAAAAACCACAATGTGTTATGAACAGGAGAAGAAGGGAGAAAAAAAATAAAGTGAGGGCAAGGAACTAGGCATAAGGAACAGCCAGGTTCAGGGTTTCTAAAAGATAAGACTCTAAATTGAGGGGGAAAAAGAAAGGATCCAATTATTGGATCAAAGAACAAAAAGTTGAGCAGTAAATTAAAGAGATGACAGTGAAGTTAAAAAATGGCAGTGGTGTTAATCATGTGCAGTTACATGAGAGAGTATGAACCTGAGTGGCTGAAAATGAATAGCGAAGAAACAAACTGAGAAGCCTTGCAGGTCCTTCCTCCTCCTGCCAAGGCCCAAGTTAGAACAATTCATGTGCCATATTTGGCTTCAGTGTTGCAGAGTTCAAAAAACTGGAATCAGAAATGGGATAAATATTGCGATGAGATAAAAATGGTCATCTCAGGAGGGGGAAAATTTCTGGAGACTGGAGATCTGGCACTAGCTGTGACAGATCTATTTCTGTGTGGCCAAATCTATTCAATTTCTATTCTGAAACAGTCAGATATACAGATGGGACCTATATGTTCTCTGCTATATTAATAACAGCCATCAATCTTTTGCAGAGCTGTCACATCATTAAAAGCAGGGAGCATTCACAAAGTAGCATATCAAGAGCCCTTAAAAATGCAGATGAAGAAGTTTAGGACAAACACACAGCTAGGAAATTGCTTTTCACTTTCAGACTCAAATAAATAAATACAATATTTCTAAACAGGCCCAGATTGCCTAACAAACATTCCATTTCAAACACCTGTTTCTAAGTTCAAAACATTTCATTAACTGAAATGTTGTCTCCATCAAGATTGTATTTTCCTCATTCCACTGGTCTTGTGAAATTATTTATGACTGTCATCAGTCTAAAATTGAATTAAGCCCTAATATTAAATCATGCTTTGAAGCACATAAATGAAGTACACATGAGTTACCATGTAAACAGTCCTCAATTTGGAATGAAAGCTTGCAGTGAATGGATGTCACATCTAACTGCTAATTGTCAATGAGATTTGCTGCTTATCTGCACAACTAGTTGAAGAATCTGTGGTGACTTTCCTGAAGATACCCTGGTGTTCTGCTTTTCTTCCTGTATGGTCTACTTTCTCTCTTACTTGTCATGCATCAGCCCTGGACCTTGTAAGAATAAACAAGCAGACAAACAGAAAACAAAACCAAAAACAAACCCACAGAAAAAAACAAAAACAAACAAACTTTTCCCCTTGCTTACTTCTCCTGTTTTTCCAATGAAGTTTCATCTTTCAGCAGATATGGAGAAGGTGATTCTGTACAACACACCAGCTATAGACAGTGATAAGGAATAAGACAGCTCTAAAAGAAAACAGTGCAAAAACTCCATGCAGTTGTTTTAGAGTTATTCCTAAACATATTAAACAGAACAGGCTTGATTAAAGCCAGTTCAACAAATTCACACAGAGGAAACATTGGAGTTCTTCTCAAAGCCTGGAGATTCGACTGCCTCGTGTGAGCTATTAACTGTACTGGGATGCACTGGAACTGTTACAGCCCAGTGGATGTTGTTGAATATGATCATGGTGACTCTGCCTGGTGCATTTCTCAGAGGGCCCAGAGAAGCCATGGTGTGGGTCCTCTGACCTCAGGTGCTGATGGCTTCAACATGGAGCAGGGCTTTGAAGTGCTCAGCACTGTCATTCTGACAAATGGTGAAAATGATGCCTGAAATGGAAGAAAAGAACCTTCCAGACAACGTTAGCACAGATAAAATAGAGAGCAGGCCTTTAATTAGAAGTGCTTTTAGGTGCAATGAATACATAAGTGCACGCTACAGTATAAGGCTCCTATAAATTTATAACACTAATTAATTATCATACCTAATGGATACATCCAACCCGAGAATCGTCTGCCCCCAGAACCTCCCTCAGGTCTGCCCCTTGGCACACCTCCCTGGAATTGGGTCAGAGACCCCTTACTTCTTCACTATCATCACCCTCACATCATATGCCTTCTTCAGACCTTCTCTAAGGTTTCTGGGCCTTCTGCTTTGACTAAAATATCTTATTATGTCCTTCTATGTATGTGTCCCAAACAAGATCTCCTTGCTAAAATCTTTTTCCTTGAAAAGAATATCAAACAAAGAATTTGATATAAAATGTGAGAAAGGGGTTTAGCAACTGTTAATTACTATTTTAAAATGTTAGAAACTATACAGCTATATTATTAAAAATCTATATGCTACAAATCTTAAGACTTTTAAGGGATCAAAAAGGATAATGCATGTGGATCATCTTTCTCTGTAGTGTGTTGTAGAATTATTCCTATGCTCTAGCCTACAGTTTTTTACTGCTCTACCTGAGTTGGATGCAAAGAAGAACTGACAGCTTGTAAGAAAAAGAAAAAAAACATGGAGAAATGCATGTACCTGAGACTCCATCCTTTCTTTTTCTTTTTTTTTTNACCCTCCTTTTTTTTTTTTTTTTTTTTTTTTTTTTTTTTTTAAGGGGGTCTTGACTCATGGCCTGTGCTGTTTGCCTTGGCTCAGAGAACACAGATTGCTCTCTCCAGGATACCCTTCATTAACATGAATATCATGGTATGATGTCTTTCCTCATTCTCCAAAGTTTTCAGGATGCTCCCTGTCCTTCACCTAATGGATATGTAGTCTTGCCCAATCTAGCATTCAGTCTGAAACAATACCACCAAATGTGGATAGACTCTCGGGTCCTCTGAAGTCTTCCTGTGGCAAAGGTGCCTTAATTATTTCCTTTTCTTTTACCTCTTTTCAGTGTTTTTGCCCAGAGGCAATTCTGTTGGTGCACTTTCTGAGAAAGTCAGACAGATACTGGACACCCAGGAAATATTTCCCAAATAAGGCAACAGCAGCAAGGTGCTCCCATATTTGCATTTGTATTCTCACAAGGCTGGGCGAGGGATATCTTGGATCAGGCCAGGGATGGAAATAGAAACATAAGATATGCCCTCCTATTGCTGTTTCTGACAGTGGCTTGTCAATTCCTGTTTCTATTTCTGACAGTGGCAACAGGGAAGGTTGTCTAAGAAGAGCATGAGATGCTGACCCCTTTCTGCAGTCCATTCTAGTGTACACTCTGGGACACCTTCCTAATCCAGGCAGCAGACAGGCTCGAAGTTACTGTTACCTCAGGAGAATGAAAACCAAGATTGAGAGCAAAACACCATCACACAGTCAGGGCCGCAGGAGCATGGTAGGCTTTCCAGAGCCTCTGACCTCAGACAGCCGACCTGTCCCAGGGAGTTGGAAGTGACACTTAACCACCCGCAACTCACCCTTCAGCTGCATGCAGCAGACATCTGTTTCTGCCTCCATTTACAGGATTACACAGTTTGTAAGCTATAGTTAATCATCCATCAGGGTAGCAAATATAAGTAAGGCTATATAACAACGTGGCCATGTCCCAGTGGTTTCCCAGAGCGGCTGACTGAGAGAGCCCAAGTGAAGAAGGAACACGTTTCTCTAGACACAACCTGGACAGACCTGTGCTATGCATGCCCTCCAAGCTCCTCCCTCCTGTCACATCACATCCATGATTTTGATGTAGGCCACCACCCACGTGTGTAGCTAATTGGCTACCCTGGCTGAGCTGGAGAGTGCTCAAGTGATGTCAGTTTGGTTTATGCTGCAAAGGCCTACATGTATCTACTGCAGGAGCTGACACATCTGTAAGAGGATTCACTGCTGAGGAGCTAGATATACCTTTCCAGTACTTACACTCTTTGTAGGTATTGGATACATTTGGCATACACTGGCTGGATCTTTTCAGTCCTTTGAAAAGCAGTGTCTTGTTTCTGACCTCTTATTAGGGCCAAAGTGGTGTAAAGGAGCAAGGCTGAAGGCAGAAGGTGACTTCAGCTGCTGTTACTTATAAACTCCTTTATGTTATACCCTTGTAAAGTTTACTCTGACATGCTGACTTGTTAGATTGAAATAGGAACTTTTCCTTCCCAAAGGACAAGCATAGACACTAGGATTAGTATAGGATTTATTGTCCTTGTCTTTCATCTGAAAAAAAGGAACAAAACTTCCTTTTTTTGAACAACTGCTTTTTAACACGTCTGTTTTGCTCTATGTCAAAACTAATGCATGACCCTTAAGGCTTACAACAATAGCTGTGTGTACGACTACCTCTGTTCATTAAGAGACTGACCTGTGCTCTATTAATATTTATAGATTTAAATTTTTAATACACAACAATTCTGCATTTTTGAATAGGTGACTTCCTGCATTTTAATGGTTATGGAGTAGGAATGGGCTCTTTGTAGTTAACACTGCAATAAATTTTTCATGATTAAATAAAAAGTTCTTACCTCCAACTTCCTCAAACAAAATCTTCTTGGACAACCTGTTGGTGCAATGGGAAGAATTCTCTCATGAGTTATACAATAATATATTTGTGGCAACTTTTCTTAAGGAAGTTAGATTTATGGTACATAAGGATTTTTGATATCTGGAAGTATTTAATAAGTTTCTTTCTAAAGTTGCTGAATTATTCAAACATCAATTTGGAGTTATTTATTCAATTTTGGAGACAACTGGATTCTTTTTTTGTAAAAATGGTCTTCATGCTTTTGTAGATGCATAGTGACAATAAGAGATTAAAAATGTTCACTTGAGTTTGCATCTTGGACTAGGACATAGATTCAGGCTTCTATTAATTTATTTTGGAAATACTTTAATAGCTGTATTGTAAAGAACTTCTATTTTGAAGAACCATGTGGGATTTCAAGACTGAGTGTTTTAAGTTGCTCAACGGATCACTGGCAAAGGTATCAGCAAAAGCAAGTTTAATATAAAAGTGAAGGCATGACAAAGTTTGTTGGCAAAGTTCACTCTATTACTTATAGATACTTAAAGCACACACAAAAATCAGACTACAATCTAAGAGCAATCAATCTAAAACTAAAATCAATGTAAAATGGACACTGGATGGAAAAAGGGTAAGGATCAGAGAGTGTAAAGATGAAAAGGAATAAGGGAAACCCTCCTGTTGAGTCACAAGGTTCAGAGTGTATCCCCTTGCCAAACTTAGCTGTAGACGACCAACAGTATAGGCCTAAAGGTTTTAACAGCACGTAATCTTAACAGCACTTAATTGATAGACTAATTGAAACAATGTAAAAAATTAACAAAAGATTCTTATAGAATTTACTACAGCACAACAGCAACTCACAGGCCTAACTTACTCACAAATCTAGTATTTAAGAATCTAAGAAAGCAACACTCATAGTACATTTGCTACAGCATATTCAAGCTTACACAGGCCTAAAGGATAATGTACAAGGTATACTGTAAAAAATTCCTCTTGAATTCAGTGAAGTACTCACACTGGATGCCTTTGCATCTTCTCAGCATGCAAAGGGAGTGGGGGTATCAGCCCAGGCCCTGTCATTGACATTTGGTGGCAGTCCTTCAAGTATAGCAAATTGGAGTGTTTGTTAGCTCTGAGAGGCCCCACTCATAGGGAGATTCCTGACTGCAGCCCTCTGTGGTCCAGGAGAGCTCCAAGTGTCTCACTCAGGCCCATTGTTTATAGGGTCATGTGGCAGGTTGACCTTGGCTGGAGGACCCACCCAGCCACTCTATCACTCCCTCTCCCAGCTGTAAAGGGGAGAGAGAATAAGATGGAAAACCACTCTTGGGTTGGGATAAAGCAGTTTATGAAGGCAAAGCAAAGCAACAACTTGCACATGCAAAAAGCGAAATGAAAAAGAACAGTTTATTCTCTACTTCCCATCAGCAGCAATGTCCAGCCAATTCCCAAAAAGCAGGGCTGCAATACATGTAATGGTTTCTTAGCAGGCAGCCATTGGAAACAAGGAATGCCCCCCTTCCTGCTCCTTTCCTTAGCTTGTATAACTGAGCTGCCATCACATGGTATGGGATATCCCCTTGGTTACTTTGGGCCAGCTGACCTACTTGTGCCCCCTCCCAGAATCTTGCTTTTGACTGGGGCAGGAATGTTACAGTGCTGATGCTGTGCTCAGCAGGGGCCAAAACACTGGTGTGTTATCAACACCCTTCTAGCCACCAGTGCAAAGCAAGCACTGTGAGGGCTACTATGGGGAAATAAACTCCATCTCAGCCAGACCCAATACAGGTCACAAGAGAATTGGTTTTTGTCATAGTAACTTTCCATGCCGGATGCAATATGGATGGGTAACTTTTTTTTTGAAAGTTCAGTAACAAAAATGTTTTTCCTTATCAGTTGCTACTCAGACAAGAAAAGTAAGTTTCCAAGACTGTTGGTTAAAAAAAAAGGACCTTGTTAGACAGCACTAATTTCTGGGAGCAGACAGTGTTTCTGATAAGCTCGGTAGGAACTCAGCCCAGGTGCTGTTTGCCACAGCCAAGGCCTAACAAGCATTTCTGTAGTCATAGTGCAGTCTGAGAGTGGGGGAAGGGAGGGATGCATCACTACAAAGACCTTGTAGGTGTTACACAAAAATATGAACCATTTGGAATAAGATGAAGTCAGGTAATTTCTTAGAAAAAAATCTGTGCATTCAATCACTACAGTCACTGGAATTTTTCTTCTTGATCGACTGAACATTGTCAAGGTCTGGTTTGTGTGTTTATGCGGTAATAGCACCTTTAGTAGTGGCAGAACACAACAACAGTGAAGAAGAGTTTCTCTTAACATCTATACGTTGGTCTGCATCATCTCCACGTGGGTCAGGATCTTCACAGTGTCACTCAGGTGAGCTGTTATTGCATTAAGAATTACTTTGCTCTTTCAATAACAGAGTGAATCAAATGAATTTTCATTTAAGAAGAAAAGGATATGCCATGTGAATACAGGAATCACAGTCTAGTCTATTATCATCTAGTATAATTTTCTCAGATTGGCTTTTAATATAAAATTTGTACTGCATAAGACTTAGTCATGTGAAGGGTTTTGGTCTCATAGATATAAATATGATTTCAGTTAAGGTTATTTGGACTATTTTAATGGTGCAGTCCTCAACCTGAAAAAGCTGTACAAAACCAAAACCTGTTTCCATTATCTGCCTTTTTTTTTTTTTTTAACATCTATTTTTTATTTGTAACTTTTGGGTAGAAAAAGGTCTAGCTCAGTTTATATTGCTGTTGGAATATAGTTATGCCTGTGAGCCAAGGATTCAGCTGATGGATTTGCCACCATAATTCTTTATTTGCAGGATATCATGGCTTTATTTACCCACAATTAATGTAAAGAACGATATAATTCTTGCAATCTGTGCAGAGGAGTTGGTGTTGCTTTGATAGTGTCTCACACTAGTTGAAGAAATTTGAGCACATGTAAGCCCTATGAGCTATATTTCAATATTTAGAATGATCAGGAATGGTCAATAATTCATTATCATAAATTCTGAATTTGAATCATGGTACCATGCACACAAGGGCATTCCAGAAGATTTCTCCAATTTTACAGAAAAAATGTTTACTGAGGAATTTGGAAAGAGGGCAACTCAAACAGTTTCATTATCTATCCTGTGGTGTATCTACATCCTCGTGACAGTCAGATGAATGTGCTTGCACACAGTAGCTGAAACAGCTAATAAACATTTCCTGGCATTCGATGAAAGGGATTGTATTATTTTAGATTCCTTCCTGATGGTATTCTCCTGTTGACTTCACTGAAAGCAATGTTTGTCAATAGACAATTAAGAAATTAAATGTGTTCCTAAGACAAAACACCACTACTCCAGCTATGCTATATTTAAAGCAAATATAATTATGAATACAATATTCAGTGTGCAGTGTTTCATTTTAAGTTCTGATTTCACAGCCCCTGAAATCCATCCCATCCTGTGAAGCTCAATTTAATTTAATTTTTTATCTTCACTTGCAAATATCTTGTTTTCCTTTTGCACATGGTCAATTTAATAACCTAATCAAAATCAGAACTTTCTGTATATATGGATTATAATAACTATATGCCATTTTCCTGAAATTTTACCAAACCAGAGTAACACTTCAAGGCGCTGCTATACTTCATATCTGAAATGTAAAATAGTAAGACACCCATTCTCATTACATAGTGATATAAAACAAAGACAAGGCAATAACATTATTTCCTTGCATCCTCAAAAATGCAAGCTGGCAAGCTCTCCTGGGATGTGATTAACAGCTTGTCAGCTGGGAGTACTTACAAATGAAATTATTTCTTTCACTATTAACCTTTGACAACATCAGTAATTCCCACGTCTAGGACACAACAGGGTCTGGTATTGGACATGGAGGAGAAACATGCACTGACTCACATTGCAAACAGCCACACCAAAACAGTCTTTTGGATGGGTTTAGCCTCCATGTCAACAGCTAAGCAAAAGCAAAGTTTTCTGTAGCAGTCAGGAGCTTGTGGCTCCCACAGTCATGCTATGGGGAGATTTTCAGAAATATTCAGGCACCAGCTCCTCTGAAAAATCTACTTATTGCTTTAGGTGCTGGAAACAGCTTTAGTTTCTAATAAGCTGCCCCTCCTTACAGACATTTCTCAGCCTCAGGGAACAGTGGCTCAGAGGCTCTGCCTTTCTCTGCCATTCCTCTGCCATTATTTTCATTTACTCCTTCTCTCACAAGACTTTGCTGCATCTGTTTTACTCCTGTCACAACTTGTTCCTGTAAATGTGAACTATTTTATTTTGTGGCTGCCCAGCAGAGTGGCATTCCCATCCTTCTAAAACCCTCTGGGCATGACTACAACACAAGGAATGTCCGTTTGTAAATTATCCTAGCACTGGCAGACAAGGACAGATGACCTTTTACAATATTGGGTAAGATATTGATGAAAGTAATTGATCCCATTTTTGACTGACTGTCTCACCCAGGTGGACAAGTGAAATGAAAGATCTGACAGAGTCTGCAAAAGCCTGTGCTTTTTCTGAGACATCAGAAACTTTTATAGAGTTTTTTTGTTGACCTTTTGGGTGCAACAGGGCTATGAGATATCATAACATTCTTCATCTGTGGATTGGGTGGGTTTTTTTGTTTTTTGTTGGTTTGTTGTTGTTTTTGGTTTTTTTTTTTTTAAATTGAAGATCGTTCTTCTATGCAAATAACTTGTTTGTTTGCTTCTTTTGGTTTTAGATAGACATGAGACAGTTGGATATCACACAGCCCTTTACTTGTATGAACAGCACTCAGTGACAGGGCCACTGCTCCCCCAGGTAAAAAATCCTTTGCAGATGAGTCAACAGGACTGTGAGCTTGTTTTCTAAGGCTTGGTCTACACATTATATACACAGTTTTCTGTCTTGGAAGAAGCTGTTCTAGTTTTTTAAATGTATGATTGATAGGAATCAGCTATTATTTATTTGTGTTATTTTACTGGGTCATCATTACTGGTTTATTTTCTTAACAGATAATTAAAACTGGATCTCAAACAGTAAGTGATAAAAACATATCAACTTGTTAGTCAGCTCTTAATAATTTCAGAATCATAACTGTAACATACGGTGTTACCTGAAAATAAATGTTCCATAAAAATGTTCTAATTTCTTTTTGAGCTGCACTGTATACATATACTGATAGTATTATGGCTGGTTAGTTGAGGTTATGCAATGGCAATCTATTTCTGAGGGAGCACATAGGCAAATTTCTGTCAGTGACATACAGATAGTCGTCCTCAGAAATTTGCCTATAAATAATGGATTTAGCATTCATGCATGATAAAGTGGGGTAATGAAGATGCTAGCCTTCACAGCCAAATTTGTGATAAAATGAAAGAACTCTGTGTTTCATTCTTAGATCTGTAAAAGCCAAACATGTCTAGTATCACCTGGGCAGGGATATATCCGTCAGAATAAGTTGCTGTCAGGATGCAGCAAAGAGTTTAAATAGATATTTTCAGTCAGAGAACACAACAGTTAAGGTGATGGCTGAGAAATTTAAGTATCAATTCTGCAAAATATGTAAATGTTGAGAAAACCAAACCAACCAATCAATGCTGACTCTGTGCAAGAGGTTTCCCATGCAAGAGGTGCTCAGTTGCCCAAAATGCTCCATCTCCCAAAGGATAATTCTGCACTCCCTCTCATTCACAGGGCTTAGTGAGACTTGCTAATACTGCTTACGAGACACACTGCACAGTATTTCCCCATTAACAAATCAAAAGATACCACATTTCACTTTGTGTTGTCCAATAAATTTCATTTCACACATTTAGTATGGTATAAAAAGTCCTTTGGTAAGGTTAGCAACTCGACAGTCAGCCTTCAGAAAACACTTCCCTTAGCCTTACTAGATATCACTGTGCCTCATTTTTCTCCTTGCCAATAATTCAGACTGCAAACCATTGCTTAGGCTACCTGAGGCAAATCAGCCCCATTTTTGTGTCCAGTTAGCATTTCCCTTTTAACCTCGTCCTAGACTCCTCATGAATATTCTCCTCATGAATATCCTTGATTAGTTGATAACAACTACAAACATTTTGAGGACTGAAGTATATCTCATTACTGTCTTTAAAGTCTTACTTTCATTATAATTCTCCACCAAGCACACCTCCCACTTCAATCCCACAGTTTGAACACACACATCTGGAAGTTAGCCACAAACAAGCATAGCCAGGTCCATATAGGAATGCTAGAATCTACATTCTCTCCTCTCTCCTGCTATTGCCCCCTAATGCTTGACAAAACAGACACAACAGAAGTGTGCAGCAACTGTGCAGCAAGTTTCTCTGGTTTAGTAAATGCCAAGTCAGAGTTTTACTTACCACCCAGTTAACAAAATGTTACACAGAAATCTGGCACTCCTGTGTGGCTGAAAACCCTGATTCTTAGTCTTGTTGATAAAAAAATTGAAATGCAGCACAAGGCGTAGTTCAAGCTGAGCCTCCCCAGCTGGGACATGGCACAGTTTTCTCATCTCAGAGCTCTGGCTCCAAAGCAAAGCCTGGACTCACCCATTCTGCCACCTGCAATGCTTAAGCATTAATGCCAGCCCATGCAACCTGGAGACTTTATAAACACTGAGCACTCTGTCAACCCATCCTCCGTGGCAGCAACTGCAGACTTCCACTCACCTCTGCTGAAGAAGACAAGAGAATTCCCTTGCGTAGGCATCTCCAGGGTCAACGAACTCATCTGGTCATCTCACATCACTGTCAGGGAACTATGCTGGCACCGAATGAAAGCA
Source organism: Scytalopus superciliaris (assembly GCA_013400415.1). Lineage (NCBI taxonomy): Eukaryota > Metazoa > Chordata > Aves > Passeriformes > Rhinocryptidae > Scytalopus > Scytalopus superciliaris. Next base: position 93,420 of record VXBX01000018.1, read on the forward strand.
AAAGCCTTTTTTGATCAGACCGATAAAGTCTGACAATTGTCTTGTCATGGATGCCAGAGAGATTATGAATATTTTGGCAGAAACAACAGCTTCTTCTAGGTGGGAATCTGCCTACATAGGATTTATGCAAACATTTCCTCACTTGGTCTGTAACCACCCCTTCGCAGCAAAGCAGTTCAGCGTTACCAGCAATTCTTTACATAGTTCTGAGTTTAAAATACTACCACTGCCTAAAATAAAAAGAATTTCAATCACAGTGCTCTCTTAAATGAAAGAGGTGGATGCCAGTTTGACAATTTAAGCTGATAGCTGAGATACTGCCTCTCCAGTATTTTTGGCACCTGGCCTAGGGAGGAAGTAATGAGAGAAAGGGAAGGGACAAAGAGAAAGAAGGAAAAAGGAGGATGAGAGTGATCCAGTCCATTTAATATAATGACAGAGAGCCCTGGAGGGGACACTGATTTACACCTACTCAGAACAGGCACTTCAGAGGCAGTATTAATAACTGGTACATAGTCGTACAACTGATACAGCCACTGAAAGAGAGAATGTGATCAAAAGAATTATAACTCACATAATAAAAACAATCAAGCCTGCAGGTCAGAAATGTAATGATGGATAGTAACTGCTGAGCCCAAAACTACTACCTTGGCTAGCAGCCAAGATAAAGAGCTGGTCCTAAGTCTATTTGCAGGCAAGGTAAAAGTCAGGTAGGAAACAGGCATTTCTGCATTCACACCTGAATTGAAAGCTCCAGTGTGGGAAAATTGACTAGCCATGCAGGCAGGTATACCAAAGGCCTAAACAAAGGTTTCCAGAGTCCTCTGCAAGCACAAGATCAGGCATACAAGAGAACAACCTTAGCATAGGCAAACCATCTCTTGTGGGTGCAGGTACAAATTCCCAATTTAGGCACTGGAGAGAACTTTGAAAAGACTCAAAGCATTACCTCAAACTGAAACAGAACTGTGCTCTTAGACCGAAGGAAGGATACTGCTGCACAGAAGGTAGTGCAGGGGTATCAAGCATTCAGAAAGTTACTCAGGCACAAAACTTGTAGGCACTGCTGGGCTACCTAAGCACCACGTGAATATAGCTGAAGCAAGAACATTGCAAAAGCTGATGTATACGGGAAGTATATGAAAGCCAGCACACTTCAAATCAGTATTTAGATCACAGTTGCACCAAATCTAGCAACACATTATGGAAAATTTAGGAGGCCAGGCAGAATTACCATTCACAACAAGGAGTTTGCCTTAGCATACTGGATATTGCAAGCTCTTCCCTTAGTGCAGACAGCCCTGTGGAATCAAATGGAAAAGCAGCAAAATACACTGAGGCAAGACCATATTTATAAATGCATCAAGCAACATGTCTGGAGCTGAGAGAAACATTTTGCCACAGAACCCAAACTGGCCAATATAAAGAACTATCAATAACTGAAAAATACATCATTCAGAAAGCTAAGTAAGAATCACTTTTGGATTTTACTATCAAGATAAACATATTCAGGGCCAAGGTGGCAAACAGGGATCATTTGCAACCGATCCAGAGGATGACAGGGAGGGGCAAAGCCCAGCAGTGGGTCCAGATTTATTTCCCTTTGTTGACATAGACTTCTCATTTCCAATATGCAAGAATTAGAGAGGAAACAGAAGGCACTGCAGCGCCTTTGGCCAAGCTGTAGATTGCCAAGCACCAGCTGTGGTCTGGTCTTTCAGTACTTTCAACAAATGGCTGCAGCTAATGCAGCAAGTCATCCTGGTATTCAGGGCTTTCTTTGTGACCAAGTAGTGTTGTGTCGCTTCTGGAATTGAAATGGCCCAAAAGAAACTGGTCTGTGGAACAAAGGCTCATATGTAACCTCTAAGGAAAGAGGTTTTATTTCTCAACTACTTTAAATGTCATGTATTCATTCTCTGAATGCATAGAGGTGTGCAATAACATAGAGAGAATATCTTTCAAACCATCAGTTTCCTCCAGAAATGCCCAGGTTTCCCCCTGTGACATCAGACATGATGCAGTTGCTGTGCAGTTGGTGTGACTGCACTTGATTGATAGGGACATGATGGGTAAACACTTGATGCTTCTGGAACGGCTATGGCAGTCTCTCTATGTTCTTCACCCTCACATTCTGGAAAATATCTGTTTACCTAGTGGTAAAGAGGTACTTCTTTCTTACAAAAAGAAATCTGTATGCAGATTACACACCAGGCACAACAGTGCCATGACAAAAACCCTCTCAAAATCTAAACTTGGTGAATGCAAGCTGCCGACAGAAATATGCCACACTGCTGCAGGCCATGGTGCCGCTGCGGACTAGAGCAAGCTATGCCATTTTCAGTGACTTCCCCTTCTCCATTTGCCATTACATTGTCTTCTGGTAATTTCTCTATGATGTTTCTTAGGAAGAATTAATCTCCCTGAGCACCTTCCCTTGTTTTTACAAATGCAGATCTTCAGATTCAGTTTAAGCAAGCTGTCTGTGCACTGTGCAGAAGACGACTGATAAATTCTGTATCGTTACCGTAATCTGAATCACTGTAGACTAGTGATTTAATATTTTAATGTAATCTTCCACACACCTACAATCAGCAAATGCATTTAGAAATAAAAATTGTTTCAAAGTGCCACCAACTGTTGTTTTTGCAAACTGCAGTTCAAAGAATGTTTTTTAAATATTTCTACTGGATGTTAGAGCATTTTCTGGTGAAGCACACAACTTACAAGAACAAGTCTACATTAGCCTTTTCCCAAGGTAGACAAGCAGTCCATCCCATTACCATATCTTCCTTATAGCTGAGTTTTAAAGGCAACATAATACACTATACCAGACACACCTTTCCTGTTGTTTACAAAATATTTTTTTCAAATCTGCTTTAATGACAAATCAATTTCCAAAACTTTCAAGAAACCTCCAAAATTATCTGAGAGAGCCAAGCATTAAAAGTTTATTTTGCTTTTTAAATATGTCTGTTATTAATGATGTGTGAGTTCCTAAGCATTATGATTGTGCTGAAAACACCGCATTCCAGTGCTTTGCTTTCACCTCCTCCAGAATTTAATTTTCACTTTTCTCAAACTTTGCTTTCCCCAGTTCCCTCACCCCCTGTATTTTGATTTCTCCTGATCCAACCTGGACTTCCCACAAGAAGAAACTCTTCTATGATCTGTTGACCATAAGAAAAGCAACAGGACCATAAAGTTTACCAAAAAGGCATAGTGGTACTGATCTCTTGGTGCCATGAACAGACTAAGTAATGACAGAAGTTTGTCAGTCTGCATTGTACGTTAGTAATACAGCATGAGACAGTCTTCCAGGAAACTGAACGGTTACAATTCCTGGTGAGCAGATCTCCATAAATAGCATCTCTAAATCAATTCTGTTTGCTTGCTGTGATCATATGAAATGCATCAACTGTTAAACAAATCAATGTGACCCCAAAGATTCCTTGGCTTGATACTTTATTATTTTGGGACTACATGATGATGAGGCATTTAAATAATTTTCTGTGCTAGCATCTGCATTATTTAAATATGCCAGATTGTGAACACAAACCTTTAGATTTCTCCAGTGCTTTATTTGCCAGCAATAATGCTAATAAAATTAACAGCCTTCCCTTGCTTTTGTTAGTACCATTTAGCTTTTTCCAGAGAGGTCAAAGTAGGCATTTTACTGGTTTGAAATGAAATGTGTTGTGCGAGGGCTGAGTTATTCAGCTATTGACTGGTGGGACCATTAATTTAAGTGAACAGTAAGTTACTTCAATGTTCTCAGTCCAAATGGATCCAATAGAATGAGACCTCCTTTGAAGTCTGAATTCCTCCACAATTTTTCTTTCAAAACTGCATCTCTAAACCCCCTGTAGATGTCGTGGGTAATCGGTGCTGACTGATTTCTGAATGTGCAAATAGAACTGGGAGAGGAATGGTGCAGTGACATGAGAGGATGCAAAGTTCATGATCATTGTAGCCATGTGCCAAGAAGAATTTTCATAAAAGCAATAGTGACTGCATAAAAGCCAATGAGGAAGAAAGAATTAAAGCTACAGCTTTAAGGTGCAACAAGGAGATTGTAGCCTGGAGAAAGCTGTTGGTGAGATGGCTGGAGGAGGGAGGAGTTTTCAGCAAAACAGCATATGCTTAAATGGAGATGAAAGAGCGTGCAGAATTGTAGAAGTTCTTAATCACATTGAAAAAAAAACATCTGCTCATTTTGCCGTTCTGAGAGAGAAGGATCCCAAAGCGGCACATATTGACAAAACAGGAGACGTCTGAGCTGTGTGCCGGTTCCTTTTTCTAAAATAAATTTCAAAGGAAACAAATTAATAATTTGATTAAGACAAGCACTGACTTATGATCCTCGCAATTTTCCTTACAACACCAGTTCAGGTTTTTTAGATTATTTCAAAGATTTAAAATATTTTCTGACTGTTTCAAATGAATAGAAATATCCAGATCCACAGAGCTGCCACTGCCTTATTGATAGCCAGCTTTATCACTAAACTTCCTGGTATAAGGAAAGCAAGAGAAACCAAACCAATTCAAACCAAACCACAATAAGAAATTCCTTTATTTCCACTCACTGTGTTATTATCAGCTACATAAATCTCACGTGCAGTGCATTATGACTTTTTACCTTTGGCTGTTCTGACAGGCATAGTTTTGACTATGTAAAATCCATGATTGCCACCACCATGTAAAAGTATTACATTGATTTTGCAACTGGCATTACAAAAACAATGGAGAACAGAATGACAGAATAAAAACTGGCAAACAGAACAAAATCTTGAAAATTTGCAGGGTAAAGTATCAGGTTTCTATGGGCCACACTACTGAGGTTGTGCCGTTTTGTTTTCCCTTCAGTTTAGATCTAAGAAAACCTAATTATGATTAATTAAATGATTCTTCTGGTGTCAACTTAGGTGACAGCAAATAAAAATTATATTCTTTTTCTTAATAAGGAGTAATTCTAAACTTTATATCTTTTCAATGTTCCTTGTTTCCTAGTCAATTGCTTCAGCATCCATTCCCCATTTCAAGATGAATACATCTCACCATTTCATTAACACAGTATGGAATCGCAGCACTTCCTTTTGCAACAGATTAACATTACTGTAATGCGCAATATGGGTTTGCATCTCATTTGCATTAGGATCCTTTATACCACTCTGACTTTTTATAGGGAAAATCTAATGTACACTGCAAATATTTAGTCCTAGAGGCAACGAGGCTAAGGCAGCCTCCCTGTTTTCTGCTGCTCTGGCAGAGACTGACACGTAGCACCAAATCCTGTCCTTCTCCAGCACAGGCTGTAAAGATTTTAACAGCATTCATCAGCACAGACCAGGCTCTCCACATGCATCAGTGGCTAAAAGTTGACCCCCACATTCCACTTATCAGAGAGGGATTGTGAGTCTTTTATTCTCACTAATGAGGGCCAAGACAGGGTGAACAGGTTTGGGACTTTGCTGAGATTCCCATACCACAAAAATGCATTTTGCACCATACAGTCACATCACCTATCAGGGAGGTGGTTATCTGAGAGAAGCTGAACTCAGATGTGTTACTTCAAGCTAATTTCCAAGCTTACCAATGCTCCAATTTATGAATTGTCTGCAACAAATGAAGCAATTCTTTACCTCATCACTCTGATTGTTACAAACCCACTTCTGCTGAAGTGGTCATGTGTCCTTTAAACCCAGTATTAATCTCATACTATAAACATCTCCATTTAACATTCCTCATGGCTATTTGAGGAGCAAATAAATATCCTTCTGGTTTTCAGAAAAACGCCTCTGCAATTAAACCTCTTATTAAACCCTTAGATTAGTAAGAGCTGTACTGTCATACAAATACTGCATTAGCATGAAAAAAAAGTCAGAAAAGAAGGCACGGAGTGTTCCTGCTAAATGAAAATTCTTATGAACATCATAGGATCTACAGGGCTTGCCTAGCACAAAAGAAATCTTTATTGAATTGTGTTGGATAATTAATAGGAACAACAATAACAGTAACAAAATTGTAACACTTTGCTTTCATACATGCTGAGGCAAAACTCTGCCTGGATCAGTAATTTAAACAGATTTGCTTTAGTCCATCAATTTTGCTTTCCAGGACAGTGTATCCCTCCTTTAACTGCATTTGGACCGGTGCTGTTTCCTGGTTTCCACTGAGCTTTTCCACATTCCTGGCAATCCCTTGTATCTCTCACTTCATTAGATCAAAACCTATTTTCTCAAATTCCCATGATTTTACAGTAATTTGTTCTGAAAACCAAACAGCACACTGCCAGAATCAGGTCACCCTTATTTTGTTAACGTGTGGTGCTGGCCAGTGGTATGACAAGGCAGGATCCAAATCCTGCTGGGACTTAACACAACTGGTGATTCTCCCTGCTCCTGCTTATATACAATACTTAAAAGGGCAAGTCTATGTCTTAATTTCCTTGATAGCTAAAGCTACCTTTCCAAAATTCCATCACCATTATTTATTAATCCCTTGTGGCTATGTCCAGAAATCCTGCTGCATTAATGCAAAGAAGTATCGAAATACTGGCTGGATCCTCTGGAAGTCATCCAGCCTGACACCCTCTGGGGAGCAGACCTGTGCCAGCACTGGGTCAGGTCAGCCTGTGGCTTTGCTTTGCCAATGCAGCAAAGGTAGATACAGCTTCTCTTTGAAATTGTCCCCCACCTTGCTTCCATGGATTAGTTTATAGAATTATAAAAGTACATATGCAAATTACTAGTGAGCAGCTATGCTCTCCCCATATATATATTTTAAAATAAAATGTGCAGTTCTGATTTTATATGACTTCAGTTTTTTGTTTGCTGAGAAGTAAGACAGTTTAAGAGCTTTACTGTTCTTAAGGTAAACCAAAAGGTTTCCCAAATTTGTTGTAACTTCCTGACTGCAAGTTCACATTACTTCTTATACTAACCATCATGATCATGAACAATAGATTATTCCCCTCCATTTTGAGATTACATTTCACATGTATTTATATATATATCACATATACATGTTTACATATTATATCATATACATAGTTCTATTATATATGTATCTATATATAATGATATAAATGCATACCATATATCTGATATCTATCTATATTTGTATTTTTCAGTCTTCTTACACAAACAGAAAGTAATGTAAGAGAAACAATGTAGGAGAATGGTGTAGAAAGAACTAATGAGACTGAAAAGTCAAATACCACAAAAAGAAGGAATGGGACTACAAAGACTAGTAGACAGCAATTCTGTTTAACCACTAAGAAGAGGTTGCTTGCAGGCTTGATTGCAGGCAATCTGATTGCAGGCTATCAAGAACTATGTTGGCAGAAGTCATTTGATACCAGGTACTCTTTAATTTAACAGACAAAAGCATGGGAGACCGACTGTTGTACCCCAAAGGCATACAAGTTCATGTTAAAAAAAAGATGGAAATTTTTACTAGAAGAGGCATTTTACCAGTGGCATAGACTAAAAAGGGATATGGGAGAATGAGTTGGGATGGGTCAGCATTTGAATGTGTCACCTGCTGAAGACATCTCTCTTGTGTATCTGAGGATTTTTCTGCTTTTCTTCCAGTTATCTCAGCTGGGCTGATAAAATGCATTGTTTCTCTGCCTCCTCTATGGCCTGATTCTTGCTCCAGTCACAAATTCTTGAGTCAGAGTATGGTTGGTAAAACTGTGTGGCCTGTGGTTGTGGTAGAGGCCCCTAAAACACCTTGGGTCTTTAAAAATCTGTTACTTTTTTCTTCTTGCAATAGGTGGATGTTCAAATTCTTTAACAAGTTTCAAATATTCAAAAATGCTATCCAGTATGTAAGTAGCGTGGGTGGAATTTAACTGTAAATGTACATAGTTACATTACTTAAATGACAGCAGGGTTTAGTTCTTATTTTGTCAAAATTTGCTTCTGGTCCCTGAGATAATTTGCTGTTAATTTTCTATATTATCACATTTCTGGCTTTTAGAGTAACCCACACAAACTTTTCCTGCAGAGATACATCCATTTGCAAATCACCTCCATCTGAATATTGTATAATTTAGCGAAGCTACTGCTTGTATAAGCTACTATTATCAAGATGCAAAGATTAAAATTATATAAAACTATTGAATAAATATCTTCAAATTTCTCTCTTGCTTTCATTCATCTGGCTGTGCCCACCAAGTGTTCTTTAAATTACAGAAAGTAAAATTGTGCCCTTTAGCTTCAAATATATCAAAATGTAGAAACTTCACCAAAAGAACCCTAGAACCATTTCATTTAGTCGTCCCGTTTCAAGGTCAGATTAAACATGCTTATGATTAGACATCCAAGTAATTTGTTTCTTCATTTCTCTGGTCTTTTGTAAATCTCATAGGCAATTCATTGGAAACTGCTGATACATCAGTGGAATTCAGAGGGGTTGAAAACAGTTGGACTTGATGTCTTAACACTCTTTTCCAGCCTAAGTGACTCTTTGATAAGCAGCCCTCTGACCCTTTTAAATGAAAGCAGACTTGAGTACAGAAAAGGGAGTGAAGTACTGAGAAAACAGCAGATGATTTTAAAGCATGCTTAAAATCTCCCAAACAAGCTTAAAGGGCTCCCTGCACAAAGGAAAGGAAGATATCTAAACATGCTCTAATAATTTTCATGTAACAAATCCCAGAAATGGAGTGCACACAATCATCAGCTTCCAGGAATCTCTCCTCATATTGTTTTAGCCAGATAATAATAGGCTGTCATCAACTGACTGACCCATGTTTCGTGGTTTCTCAGAGGATGATGTCCCAGAGGACTTTGAGTCCTTACTGGCAATCAAAATGTCAAAGACTGAACAATGCTACCAAAATGCTGCTTTTTTGAAAAGGAAACTACTGAACTCTTGCAGGTCTCTTTGAGAATATGAAACTAAAAGGTTTCTTTGTTTTTTGGGTTTTTTTTTGTTGTTTTTTTTTTTAATTTACAAAGTGTCCCTGATGTAGGAAGTGAGAGCATTGCTGAGGTTTTATCACATTCATACTCAATCACGTAAAAGACCAATCTACATTACTGAGTTTATCACCACTGGTCCAAAGGCCACTGATAGGCAGCACAGCAGAAGGCAAGAGTAAATTAACACTTAATGTTACATATAGTACTAAGCCAATAAGAAAGACTGCTGAAGCAAGAAACATACACCAGTGAAAGAGATCTCTTAGAATAAATGCCAATATCTGCATTACAGCCAAAGGAAAGAGGAAGAGTCCTGGAAAGTCACTGATATTAGAGGTCCTGTCTGCCATGAACAGGAGCTTAAAGTTTTATTTTAAATGTGTACACTTTAGGCAGACGTTAGGCAGGATCGCTTAGGATGAAACCCACAGTTCTTATAATCAAATTTTAAGCAACATATTTTCCCCTGGGAGACTGGAGAACTTGATCTTTTAGGGCAGATAAGGCGCAGATGCAGAAGGGAAAAGCTAATCATGTTCTCTACTTCTCAAACTCCAAGTCTTTAAGAACATAATTTCTAGCAGGTTTGGGGTTTTTTTCCCCTCTTATCTCTATGGCTCAGAATTCAGAGCTGCAGTAGAAGTAAGCAACCACGTGCATGTTACATTTTAATAGTCTGCTCTTTTCCTTTCTTTTATTTCTGGTTAGTTGCATAAGGGAAATAAGGGACAGTTCTTATCTTTCAAACATAGCAAAACATACAGCAAAACTGCTTTTTTCAAATAGCAAATGAGGCATTTTTACATTTTGTAGGTTCTGGTTGATCTTATTTTGAACTCTGCAGTGATGATCAGGTCAGTTTATGTGTATCGGTCATATATTGCTGTATATGGTTTGCATGGCAAGGTTATGGTAGTGGGGGGGCTACAGGAGGAGCTTCTATGAGAGGCTGTTAGAAGGTTATCCTCTGTCCAACAGAGACCATGCCAGCTGGCTCTAAGACAGACCCACTGCTGGACAAGTCAGAGCCCAACAGTGATGGTGGTAGCGCCTCTGGGATAAGGTATTTCAGAAGGGAGGAAAAACAATCTCTTGTATCTGCAACTATAGCAGAAAAGAGTGGTGAGAATATGTGTAACAACTCTACATACACCAAGGTTAGTGAAGAAGGAGGGGTTGGTGGTGCTTCAGGTGCTGGAGCAGAGATTGTAACCCATGGAGTGCAGTGCTGGAGCGGAATTTTCAACCCATAGAGTGCCATGGTGGAGCAGGTGGATGCTGCCAAAGGAGGCTGTGACCCCATGGGAAGCCCATGCAGGACCAGGCTCCAGGCAGGATCTGTGGACCTGTGGAGAGAGAAGCCCATGGTGGAGCAGGTTTGCTGGCCGGACTTGTCACCCTGTGAGGGACACACACTGGAGCTGTTCATGAAGAACATGGGAAGGTCTCATGTTGGAGAAGTTCATGGAGNCATACAGCAAAACTGCTTTTTTCAAATAGCAAATGAGGCATTTTTACATTTTGTAGGTTCTGGTTGATCTTATTTTGAACTCTGCAGTGATGATCAGGTCAGTTTATGTGTATCGGTCATATATTGCTGTATATGGTTTGCATGGCAAGGTTATGGTAGTGGGGGGGCTACAGGAGGAGCTTCTATGAGAGGCTGTTAGAAGGTTATCCTCTGTCCAACAGAGACCATGCCAGCTGGCTCTAAGACAGACCCACTGCTGGACAAGTCAGAGCCCAACAGTGATGGTGGTAGCGCCTCTGGGATAAGGTATTTCAGAAGGGAGGAAAAACAATCTCTTGTATCTGCAACTATAGCAGAAAAGAGTGGTGAGAATATGTGTAACAACTCTACATACACCAAGGTTAGTGAAGAAGGAGGGGTTGGTGGTGCTTCAGGTGCTGGAGCAGAGATTGTAACCCATGGAGTGCAGTGCTGGAGCGGAATTTTCAACCCATAGAGTGCCATGGTGGAGCAGGTGGATGCTGCCAAAGGAGGCTGTGACCCCATGGGAAGCCCATGCAGGACCAGGCTCCAGGCAGGATCTGTGGACCTGTGGAGAGAGAAGCCCATGGTGGAGCAGGTTTGCTGGCCGGACTTGTCACCCTGTGAGGGACACACACTGGAGCTGTTCATGAAGAACATGGGAAGGTCTCATGTTGGAGAAGTTCATGGAGGACTGCCTCCCATGGGAGGGACTACACACCAGAGCAGAGGAGGAGAGTGAGTAGTCCTCCCCTGAGGAGGAAGCAGTGGCAGAGGCAATGTTTGATGAACAGACCACATACTCCATTCCCCATGCCCCTGAGGTGCTTGGAGGGAGGAGGTAGAGAAATCAAGAGTGAAGCTGAGCCCAGGAAGAAGTGGTGGGGTGGTAGGAAGGTTTTTTAAAATGTGGGGTTATTTCTTATTACCCAACTCTGATTTGATTTGCAATAAATTTCCCCAAGTTGAGTCTACTTTGCCTGTGATGGTAACTGGTGAGTGATCTCTCTCTGCCTTTATCTCGAACCACAAGCATTTCATTACATATTCTCTCCCCTGCCTAGCTGAGGAGGAGAGTGAGAGAGCAGCTTTGGTGGGCAACTGGCGTCGAGGTGCAAAGGGTATGCCTATTATCATTCTTGGATCATGGCAGTGATTTTTGAACGGTACAGATGAAAAACAACACAAGAGGAGGTGTTGTTAACAGTTACTAGTGACAAAGAAAGATTTTATAGCAAGCCAATCAAGGCCCAGAATCGGGACCCTCAAAGCTATTTTCATAGTTCTGTAAGAACTTAGAGCACATACAAGGTCTCTGTTCTAAAGAACTGCAGCCTAAGATTAGCACTAGCAGAGGCACACAGGTGGAAAAACATCAGCAAACAAAATACTACCTGGAAGAAAAATAGGTAGCAGTCATAGTTTAATCAACAGCCTGACTCTAGTAAATTGTGTTTTGTAGGCATCACAGCAAGAGAGGATTTTTAGGTAACATAATGAGATTATCTGTGCCTGCTACAGGAAACTTGTCTCAAGCCTGGGAAGGCATGAAGATTTCTGATTAAAATCGAGTAATACTCTGGGAGGGGCCAGCATCAGAGGCTAGTGGGAGGCAGTAATTAACCTGAATATGTGATGAGAAATGGATAAACTACCAGAGGCTTTGAAAGTCATGTAAAGAAAATTTTCTTGTTAGTGATGTATTAATGGAGGAGCGAGATAAGGAAAGGGGTGCACAAAAAAGGGATGAAGAGAGAAGATGGTCATGGCCACAACAGCAAGCTGTGGAATTGTGTGGTAGCATTTGGGTAGGTAGTTCAACTTCCAAGGCCAGAAAAAAGTAAATTAAACATTATAGAAACCAAGGTGGTAGTTTTAGCTACTAAACCTTCCTAGCTCCATGCCACTTTAAAGCAGGGGCAACTTGGGCAATGAGGTAACTTCACCTGAGTATTTTCTAGACTCCCAGATGGGGCTTAGGATTTTGCAATGTAGAAATCCCCTCTGTTTAAACATGAGAGAGGTTATGGGTCTTGGAGGATGTTCTCCCTCCTGCTTCCCAAGAACAGGAGTGTGTGCAGGGTGGGAGCATAGAAGGTCAGGCTCCCATGCAGATGCAGGAGGAAGACATGGAGAAGGCAACTTGGAAGTGAGGGGGAGACAGTATATCCCTAAGATGAAAAGTCATAAACTAAGGGGATGTGGGGACAGATCTGGGCCAAGTCCAAAGAATGCTGAGAGTGATGAGAAAGCCAAGGAAACCCAGACAGAGCCACAGAATTTTTTTTTTTTTTTTAATATCTGACTATTTTTATAGCAGTTGGTAAAAAAAAAAGTCTGCTTAGGTTTGGAAGTCTTGGCTTCCTCTTAAAGAGGTGCACTCAATGTACCTTTGCAGAACTCCTGGAGTGTACAGATGGAACTATGAGAAGAGTAAGCACTGGGGAAGGGATATGGGAAGATTTTCCCAAGGAAAGAAAGGAAAACCCATGAAATTCACAACTGAAATATAAAAGCTACAAATTAAAATGATCTGATTCTGCTTCCATAAACACGGACACGATGAAAAAGTCCCTATCTCGGTTTTTCAAATCCACTAACATTTGAAAGGCTACACCCAGAAGCCAAGGTACTTTCAAGATCACCTGAAAACCTCTATCTGTCCATGTTCTACCTGAGATCTGAATTCTTTAAGATTGACTTCTTCCTGCACAGAAAAGTAAAACATACCTTTCTAAACAGGGATCACATCTGTGTTTTACAGCTAAGTATACCCTTCCCTGGTAAACACTGTTCTACACAAGACATGAAGACATGCACTTTTACAGGCTTCTATTAGACCTGTCAGTTAAGCAATCTTTAGATAACAAAAAGATTGGGAAACAAGAAAAGAAATACTCAAATATTGACAATTGCCATCCTTCAATGGCGTTGACTAGAGCTATCCTAAATGATGGTCCAGGGTGCTGATCTGGCTCTGTAGTTCTACTTAGTTACTTTGAGAAAAGTTAGATGAGACATATTCTGCTTCCAAGCAGTGGTATTCATGACTGTCTTGTGTTTGGCAGAAGCTGCACATAGAACACTGGTGGATACTGATGGCCTGTGCTGGCTCAATTATTCTTTAGTAGAGTGGATTTCACACTTTGCAACATCTAGACCACGAGTTTCATAACAGTCTCACTCCAAGACCAGTTTATGTTGAATTTAATAGGTTTACAGAAATGGTCCCTTGTCACCAGAATAAGATTTTCAGCCATGCACTACTTTGCAAAGTGCTGTTGAGAATAACTGTATGTATCTCAAATCCCTCAAAGGGCTTCCTGACCTTGCAAAGCTCTGGTATTTGGATGATGCCATGGCCATTCACTTCTGGTTTAGTCTTGCTGCACCATTCTGCTGATGAAACTAGGCCTGCAAGATCTTTGTGGCTTTCAAAATTGCTTCAGTTCCTGAATATCTGCATGTAGTAAGAAGCACCTCTATCTAAGCCTCTTGCTAAACAGAACAGACAACTAAATTTTGCAATTAAGTCTCAAACTGCAAAAGAAATTGTCAACTGGTAAACATCCTAAAAGGACTCAAATTAATGGATGATGCATTTTATTAAATTAGCAGCCCAAATCTGCATGCCAGCAAAATCTCCTAGCTTCTGATTACCTCCGGGAACAAAGAAGACTCTAGTCTTATAAATAGTGGCAGTGGGTTTAGCATATGTTACCTTCTTTCCTAGATAAATATTAATTAGCCATGCAGAAAAACCAGATCTTTAGTAGGAAGAAATCTTTGCAGCTCCCCTTAAATCAATGTTGACATGCTGATTTCACAAAGAAAAGATTTGACTCCTAATTTTTAGCAGTTTTACTTCTTTACAGTGATTCACTGCATTGCACAAGTTTTCATCAAGCTCTTTACATTAGTAGCTTATTGCTTTAAAATGTGTGCAGACTTTTTTTTAAACACAAAATTCATTGTTTCATTTCTGAAAACTTGGTATTTGGGACCCCTGGATCCTGAAAGGAGACGCTTGCAGGTCCTATCCTCTAAAGCAGACAAAGATTTTAACATACTGAAGTGGGACAAAGCTTTAAACCTGATATAGGTCCATATTTGAAAGTGGAGGATTTATCTTCTGGCAGATCTGAGCACAGAACATGAGACCTTTTTTTCATTTGAATCCCTACAGAGTCTAAATGCAGTGTCCTTTGTCTTCATGCTGAACAGTTGCTAAAGGTTATGCCATTGACTTTAGTCATGGTAGACAGTTGTACCTTTATATTATACTGTCATGGCTATTTCCTACAAATCATTCCTTAGTGGATCTGCATATATTTTATCGCAGACATGGGTGGGTTACAATCCACCTGTATTATAGTGGGTAGGTTAAAATAACTGGAGACAGCCTGAACTGGAGGGATGGTCACTGAGTCAGATCCTGTGGCAGCAAAACAGGCATTTGCACTGATTTTAGTGTAAATTAGAGGTTCCAGGAGCCTAAGACAGAAACCACAAAAACAAGAAGTCAATAGTCCTTTTCATACAAGCAGTTAATTCTTCTCCTTGTAATGAAGCAGAAGAATTATGGGCAGCATTGAAGGAGAGGAGACAGGGCAGTATTGAAGCAGTATCCTGTGGAGTATCTCCAGGAACATCGTCAAAGAGCAAACGCCATGTAGATGAATGAGGAACAGTCACCAACTTCAACTTCTGCCTCCATGAACTGAAATGTGTGAGGATGGGTGCAGTGTCTGGAGATTAAATGCTAGAGACAGTGTAAGGGAGAACTGGAGGGGTTTAGTTTTTCTTGACCTCAGTTGCCTACTTAGGGTAATTGAATGCTCTTTGGAGGGTATCTGAGTACATTTTTCAGCAACTGTGCCTGACCAGTATGGGTTTAGAAGCTCGGTGTGTATTTGTGCCTACTGAACTCATGTGCTTGTTTCTTTTTCTGGGTCCTTAGAGTAAAAATCAAAAGTAGGCCCAGCTGTTCCTTATAATTAAATTTCAGTAACTCAAGCTGGGTGATTTTATTTTGACTAGTGACTTGAAAGTGATGGCATTTAAATGGCCTTAGCTGTATTTCAAAGTTAACATTGAGAAACTTCACACATAAATTAGTGTTATTTGTCTGTTGGCAAACTCAACAAAATACCACTGTGTTGATTTACATAGTGAAGGTTATCTTTGCTAACAGAAGGACTCAGAATTTCATTATTTAAAATATGAGTATGAATCTCATCACAGTGCAGGAGGCTACAGTTTCATTACACACAACTTACCACCTGACTCAGGAGCAGAGGTGCACTGAGCCCCATGTTCAGATACACCAAAACCCACACAACATTATCTGTGGCCAGGGCAGATCTGACTGTATGATGAAGACTTTTTCTTTCTGGTCCTTAGGTTTGTTTCTATGTGTCTGTCTTCTCTCTCTAATTTATTTATAAGACATTTATGCCATACATGGGTAGTTTGTGAAGCAATAAACCAGTAACAGGCTCGGTTTTCATTGCAGTTTCTATATTTGGGTATTTTAGTACATCAAAATCTGGATATAAGAAGTATTAAGAGTCTTATGCCAGCAGAAAGAAATTAATTTTATGCCTGCCTCTGCACAGAAGCCAAAAGCTTCAGGAAATAGGATCTCTTCTCATAAGCATCTTTTCAGATCCAGTTAGGAGAGGGGAAAATAAACAATGAAATGCAAGCTTCCAGGTGCCAGCACAACAGTGTGATATGATCCTTCATGTGATAATGCATATGATTTACATTATGTGCCTGACTAGCACACCAAGGCTCCAGTACTTATTGATGATCTAGGTGGAACCTGGTCCTCCTTTCATCAAGCCTTAGCCTGTGGGAGCCCAGTTGTGACAGGGGGCTATGAGCAATCTGGCAGAGCAGAGAGGAAGAGCAATTTTTAAAAACCTGAGCACCTCTTGTTCTGACACTAATCCTGGGAACCAGCATGCACAGCCTAAAGAAAGCAGCAGTTCCAGTGCCTGGGTGGGGACATGTCTTCTGCATGCCATGCCAGCAGTGATGTGCAGCACTGTTAGGAAGCTGGCTTTATTTTCTTGCTGCAGCTGTTCCTAACCCAAGACTGAAGCCCTGGAGAGAAGCATAGGGAATGCTTACTGAACCTGCCCATGAAGACCATGTGGTCCTTGTGGGAAATCAGGTGAAGTCACCAAGCTAGACCTGGCATGTCTTGGGTGAACATTTTGCTGGCCACTTGCAGCAATACTACATAAATGAGTAAGAAACCAGTGAGCACAGTGGAAGAGAACAAATGAGCGAGGAAAAAAGAATCTTCTTGGTAAGACAAAGAGGGAAGCAATGAATGATGATTATTAATGAATAATCCAGAATTAATGGAGAAGGGCAATAGCAAAAGCTGTCCCCAAAACACAAACATTTTATCATGAGGATTAACAGTGACATTAGTAGGGTGGCCAGAACTCATCACCCATTCACATAAAACTTGTCTGCATTACACAACATGGCTGATGGCAGTGGCTAAGGTTAGAACATTGCCCTTGAAGGCTCTATAATTTTATCAGAAAAGCCTTTCCACAAGAGGAAAGCTGTTACAACACTGAATGAAGGGCTAGGTTTTCCTCTTGTTATTATTGGTGTTTTAAATTTAAATCACTCTCAGATACATAGCCCTATTTGGGAAGAATGTTGAGCTACAGAGGCTTGAGGGCAGTTGCCAACTTAAGCACAACTAAATTAAGCCAGAAATGTCGAGCAGAAGTGAAAGCAATATCACACTGTATTAGAAACCAGGATTCTAAAATCTTTGCCTATCAAAGAGATCTGAAGAATGTAGATAGCCCTGCATTATTATTTTTAATGCAGTAGAGCCTAGAGGCTCCAACCAATTACCAGGCACCACAAGGAGTTGGTGCCTGCTTGAACACAAGGAGGCACCACAAATAAAAACATGGAAACAGACCAAACACTCTTGGAGGCCCTTTTGGGAAAACACAAAGGCTTATTGACATTTTATTATCCTGTCAGTTCAGTGAATGTAGGCAAGCCTTGACTGCCACACTTTCATTAATCCAAGGCAATCCTCCCCCTACCTCACTTCTTGAGAGAGTCTAACTGGGACTGATTTTACAAAATCTCAAGAAATGTCACTGATTTTTTGATCTCAGGAGACCTGTGGGTGCTTAGTACATCCCAAGATCAGGGCACTTTGCCCTGTACTGAAATAGGGAGAGAAAGGACTGTCCCTGCAGGGCTCCGGCTTTCCCACACTACTGTGCAGCCCTGGCTCTTTTTCAGTTCAGTGCTTCTCTTCCTAGAGTTTTCTCACTCCTCAGGGCCATGATGCATCCTCTCCAGCCTCCTTTTGCTGTCTTTTCTTGATCTGCATCCCCTCAGGTGTGCAAGTCCCTCTTGCTCAAGGATGACCAACAGAACACTGAGGGTTCTCACCCTGCCCATAAGCTCAATGTCTCAGGCAGAACACTGGAGTACCTGTACCTGTATTATGCTGAGCATAGCCCAGGAAGAACGGGGTCTCAGAGAAACTGTTTGCTTTTCCATGACAGAGGAAACCATTCAGGAGATATCCAAGATGGAAGTGCTGAGAGTTTGCAGGAAGCTTAGGCAGGTAGTAGCATGTGCAGACTAAAAAGCTTTGCCTCCTCCTGTACTGGGTTTGTTCTGGCATCTTTGGAAGATTTACTCAGGCTTTCACCGAGCTTGGAATTACCCTGATCCAGCAAAAAGCAAGCTCGCACATCCCTTTGTGTGCAAAACTTTCCTGCGGCTGCAGAGAACAAACGGCGGCAGGAGCTGCGGGACCTGGACAAACGTGTGCTCCCGGTGCTCCTCCTGCGCCCGCTTCCCGAGCGCTGGAGGAGCCTGCGGGGCACGTCAGGAGCGTTCAAGGTGTGCGTTTCCAAGCACACCGGGAAAAA
>VXBX01000018.1:114447-178785 GCA_013400415.1 Scytalopus superciliaris
TTTTTTGTTGTGGGTTTTGGGTTTTTTTTTTTTTTTTGCGAGGAAGGGAGGTAGGACAGGCCCCAGAATGAAGGCTGCTGGTTAAGTCGAGCTCTACTTCTTTCCGGCCTCCTCACGTCTCCGTCTGCTCCCGCGGGAGCGGAGCCGGCTGCGAGCAGGCGTCCCGAGGGGCAAGCTGCCCCTTAGCCCCCGTGAGATGCTCGACACCTCGGCGTGTCTCTTCACACACGGAGCGGCTCTGCCTTTCCGCGCATCTGATAGCAGTGGCTGCCAGCTAGTCGCTAAACTCGGCGCCACGTTCTGCAGAATGCATACATGCCTTGATTGTGATACTTTAATAATTCTGCCAATCTTTTGCTTTTTGTCTGCAGAATCAAGTTGCTATTGTAAAGACCCACTGCTTGAAACTTCCCCAAGCCCAGTTGCCAGATTCATGATGCTGCAAAAACGTCAATACATACTGCCACCAAACTGCTCAGCTCTGCGTTTCAGTGTAATGACTCTGGCAGAGATGCTGTTCCAATAGGCACGCAGATCAGTTGCAAAAAAAGAGGGCAGCCTCGAATCAAGGTCTATAATTCATCTGGAATGAAGAAAAAAGTTTGAGAGTAAAACTCCATTTATTTTGCAGGCTTAACTTCTTAATTTGTTCTCCGACCGGTTGTAGGGGTGTGCACAAGAGCACAGTTGTCTCTGTCCGTGTTGGTAGCATAGTTGTACTTCTGCACACCTGTAATTTATTTCTTTCAGTGGAAAGAGTTGCTCCCTTCACTTAGGAGGCCAAGAGGAGAAAAAAAGCAGCTTTTAAAATAGGAGCATCGCAGTAAATTCTGTAAATGACTCCTTCAGCTAAACATGTGTGAGAAGTGACAGTGTGCACAAGTTGTATTTGTATTTCAAAACAATAACAAATGCTCTAGAAACAAGAGTTGTAGACCTGTTCAACTGCACTGCATATCTGTAGTCTGTCCTCATAGTTGCCTTTATAAAGTAAATACTTCTTGCTTCTGCTCCATAACTCAAGAGCAGAAATCAAGAAGTCCAGTGACCTTTCCATAAACCAGCTGGGAATAGAAGTAGCAGTTTGATGTTGTAACCATGTTTCCATTTTGTGTCGGTTGCACACCCTTACCGCATGAACCACTGCAAAATTTATAATTCTCTAAATACTTACATTATTTAGTGTATTTTGTAAAGAAGTGAAGCAGTTTGCCCTTTCAGAAGAGCAATTTCACCTGCAAAATAAATACCCATGAATCATGAATTAACTGATGTTAGTGAAATTTCTCGCCTCCCTACTTCTCCCCTGTTTCTTCTTTTCTTTTTTTTTTTTTTTTCCCCTCCTGATTGGACCTTAAGACAGGTCTAAACATACTCAGCAGAGTTTCAGGATATGATCCACCTGCTGTGATAGAACTGCATTGATTGTTTCTCTTATGTGTAAATGAAAATGAGTATAAACAATAAAACGCTTGACTGTGTTCTCAAGAGTGGTGGCAATTGTGTGACTGAAAGGAGTATTTATTGGTTTACCTGGTTTCTCAGTATTGACTTTTTAGGTAACACTAATTTGATGAGTCACTCAAGAAGGCAATTGATGGAGGTTGAAACGGTGAGCTTCAATCAGTAGTCAGTTTTTTAACAGGCAACTTTACTTGCATCATGATTAGTACTATTAGGTATAATTCTTACTATTTTCATGTACTGTCAGAATAAATTTTTTAGGCTTTTTAAAAAGTATTTTTCTTACTCCATTAAAAGTAAACAAAACTTATTTTAGCACTTGGTGGATACTGTAATCAATGTTCTTTTAAAATTGTATGTGTGTATTCTAGATGGGCGCTGTTACAAGACTGAAAAAGTCTTACATGATTTATCTACCTGCTGTTCTTCAGAGAATCAAGTAACAAGGATTTATTTACCTAACTGAATAGTAGAGAAAGAACCTGACCTTTGTGTTTGTGAACTGGTCATGGGCAGAAAGATGTCTGTAAGATACAAATTAAAGCAGTGGAAAGTTAACATGTTCAGTAATTTGACGAAATACAGAAAACTTGAACACCTGTAAAAAAACCTGACTATTTTATGCTTCTAGAAAGTACCCTCCTAAATTATTAAAACAAATGTGATTAGAGGAATTTTCTAAAACACTATCTTATGTGATTGAAATGCTTATATTCCTTTTAAATTTAATTCTTTTTGCATATATGGGATGAAAAAAATCCAAGGAAGAGAGCACAAAACAGTGCTTATGTATTCTCATTTGTTATTTGCCAGTCTTATAGAATGAATTTTGTTTACTGCAAATTCTTTCTCACCAGGCTTCTTATATGTGTAAAAAAAATTAAAAATGAGACTGTAAAATGAGTATTTTCAGCGTTCCCAGAGAGTTGAGTCTTCTGCCAGTTTTACAAAGTTATGGGTCTTGGAGAGCAGGGAGGTTCAGGAGGTGAACTTTACATTCCTCTCATTGTTGGAGTACACCTTCATCTTCAGCAACTGGCAGCAAGTACTCCCAGCTCCCTGTTGGGATGTGAGGATTTTGCTGAGAAGCTAATTCATCAAGAAATTATCCTTCTAAGTTTATGCCAAGGCTCTGAACTTTCTGCACAAGCAAGCATTTTAGACTGCCACGCTCACTGTTGGGAAGACAGTCGATGTGGAATCTGCACTGAGTGACTTGGGGTCGGAGGAGAGGAGGCTGGCTGGAGCTCTGCTGAGATACCTGCTCATTAAGGGCCTTGTGCTACTGGAGCAGCAGCATCTAGTTCAGAAAACCATTCCCACAGGGAGATAGGTAGAGTGAGGACATGCATCTGTTTGCAGTGAGAGAGAAGAGAAATGTAGGGCAAACATTGCTCAGTGCTGGAAAATATAAATATGTAAAACATGTTCCAGGATTCACGTAGTGTTTTAGGGTGGGTAGAGTGTCCCGCATGAGTTTCACTTCTCTGTGACTGGCAGAGTGTGTCCTGGTTGAACCTAGGTTTTAAAAGATGCTCAGGGTTGTGGCAGTAAAGTTAAGACTCTCTCTGAAGAGATCGGAGGATATTGCTGTCCTGCTTCTTGCTCCCTTCCTGTGCCTGGTCACAGCTCTCTGCCTTTTGAAGGATTTTTATTAGGAGAGGCTGTTCTTTCTGTCCACCCAATGTCTGTATTCCCATGGAAATGGCTCAGAGGACCCCGCCTCTTGGTGTTTTTGTCACAGGAACCTCTTCATGACCCTGCAGGTAAACTCTAAAGGTGCTCAAGCCCATGCTGTTTCAGTCTTTCATTACAGAAGCAGCATGCCTTTCTCTTACTATTTCTCACCTTGGGTTCACACACTTAAATGATGCTTTTGAGACAAATCTCTCCTGGGCACTGAGGTTTGAAGTTGAACACACATTTACAAACCTTGTGCTTCCCATGGTTCATGGTAAGGGATGTGTGTGATAGTGTTGCTGACTGCAAGCACTGTGATGTGTATGACAGTTCAACAGTAGCTGCTGTTGTGGGAGCAGCTGTTTGCAGCCCCATAGCTGCACTATTTTCCTAGTATTCCTCAATTCTATTTAAGAGGCATTTCTCATTCTTCCAATTAATAAAACAGAGATATAGAATATAGAAATTGAGAGGGAAAATCCCTTGCAATGAACCTTCATACAGCTATGCAGCAGCCTACAAAGTTCTCCTTTTCTGTATACCTAAGGAAAATAAAAACGCCTTGACCGACATGCCAAGCTACATGGGGCAAAAGAGATTTCAACTATTTAAACATTTATCCTGTTATTTATTCACTGACAGAGTGTTGGAGGAAACTGGCCTTGCCTTCAGTCTCCATCAGGGCTGACTCCATTTGGAGGAGCTGATTTCTACCCTCCTCTGCCCCTTCCTGCAAAAAGCCAATTTGCCTTCCATTAGCAGAGCACTCCCAAGTGCTTTCTGATGTGAAGGTGCTACTCCTGTGTTCTCTTGGTCCATAAGGACTGAATGTTGTCAGAACTTTAACAGGAAAATCCAAATCAATCTACATCTTTCCTTTCAGGGAGCAAAGTAAAAACAGGTAGTAGTAACACTGGAGAACAAGCATTGTGATTTGTAGCAGCAACTAAGGTTGAGCAGGATGACTGAGAACCATTCTGCAGGCAAATGGTAAAATTCCATTTAAATTGAAATGTAGCAGAGATTAAAGAACAGGTTTCTCCAGAAAGAGGTCAAGGAAATTGTCCAAAATCTCCAAGCCTTGACAAGGGTGTAAGGAAAAAACCCTAAAACTACTTCTGTGTCTCAGGAGTCCAGCAGACAGGTAAGCAAGCAGTTTCAGAGAGAACCATACCCAGAGACAAGTAGGAAAATAACATGTGTGCATTTATGCAATAAAATAGGTACCAACTCCTCTTCCTGCATTGGAAACCTTTTTGCCGCTAGGGATACCACACAAATTTGAGATATATCTTTAAAAACCTGTCTTCATTAGGACAGAAAGGTTAGTAGTTTGTATTAAGAGGTTTTTTACATTTGGGCAGTTAGTACTTAAAACAAAACAGAAGAAGCAGTTTAAGTGAACTCTCCTAGAGCAATGAGACTGGCTGATAATGACCTTGAAACATTTAAGTGCAGAATAATCATATAGAAAAGCAAGAAGAAATGAAGCTTTTTAATCAATCACATATTAAGTTTGAAAGATGTAATATAATAGGCAACTCAATAGGTGAGATGAAGAGGTGATCCACAGGATATCAAATTTACAAAGAGATCAAAATCTCTTACTGAGTCATTTTCAAGAGCCAGAGAAAAAAATCTTTGCTGTTCTTTGCAGAGATCAAACTCTTTGCAGTCATCCTTATAAAGGAACAAGTATTTTTTATTGTCTTTATACAAATAATACTTTGAAGACTACAAATCAGATGGAGTTCATGGCTGCAGGGCTTTCACTGAATAATCGTATGTTCTGTCTTTTAGGCTGAATGGTTGTAGAAAACAGAAAAGACTAGAACAGGTGATGATTATGTAAAACAACCCCTTTTTGGTATTTCTTTCCTTATATGGAACCAAGGCAAAAATTAGAACAACAGGAAAAAACATGGTCTGGAAAATTAAGACATTAATGATGTGACATCAGATTTCAGGAATATGTTTAGGGTAAAATGGAGCAAAAACCCAACCAACCAACCAAAAATTTCCAGAATTGAGAGGCATGAAAATTAAATTAGAAGTTTCCTTCCATCCAGATACCTCAGGGGTGCCACTATCCTAATATTAGTTGTATAATACCATTTCTAAAAATCTTTATATTCCCAAATATGTTCAAATTAACATTTTTTAATACATTCACATCCACTTTTATATTAAGGCTTATACTTTCCAAGTGTATTCACTCTTTTTTCCGTAGATTTCAAATTTCAGTTTATGCTCTTTCCTACCTGTGTGGTGTGTTTAGAACATAAATCTCATTTGCACCCAGCCTTCTAAAATCCAGTCTCAATGAGAAACATCATTTTCAAAAGGAATATTAGGATCAATATTTTTAGGAGAATTAGTGCAAAAGCAAGCAAGGTTCCTCTTTCTTACCTACAGGAGAAGTCTGTCCTTGCCTGAACTTAGTACCTAGAAAAATCTAAGGTGTATTTGAAGGATACAGATATGACAGAATGTGGACCATAAACCAGTGCAGACATAGAGAACAGCCAGGTGTTTGGGCCACAAAAGAAAAGCATCAGTGCTAAGTTTGGACTGGGATGGGTCTCTCTGACCCACAAGGGGCATACCAAAACTCTGAATTTAGTTGACTCCAGAAAGATGCAGAGCAGTAGTGAGTGATGGTGAAGGAACACATTTTCCCTGGAGGCCCCATAGGCTCTGTCTCCTGTGGGTCTGGCTCAGGGCAGCTCTGACACAGGAGCTACATGACCATAGATCAGCCTACTGGAAGGACCATGTTAGGGGAGCCAAATCTAATAGCACTGTAGATGTGAGGCTGCACAGCTGCATGCCCCATGTCCAATCAGCAGTGAGGCTGAGCATATTTCCCAGCTATATGTATACATGTATATATGTGCAACACAACTATATATATACACATTGCAAGCCACACACACTAGCACAGACATAGTTGCTTTGTGCTCACACCAACAAAACCAACACCAATGGCCTCACAGAGGATCCTCGCCTTGCTGGCTATTCAGGTTGGAAGCGCACTGGTAATAATTTTATACATATTATGTATGTATGTGTATCTGTATATATGCATAAATATAAGGTGGATCTCTCCAGCAGCTGGGCTCAAACACTGGGTCCCCATGTCCAGTTTTTTACACCTAGACATATGAGTCCCACATGCTGGTGCAGATCCTTGTGTATACACACACATGCACACATACAGGCACTCACCCAGGAAAAGAGTTAGAAATAGAGTTTAATAAGAAGACGTGTGAAAGTTCGGGTTGGCTCTCTGCCAACTGCCAAACCTCACAAGAAAGATTCCCCCCTCCCTCTCCCGAAACGGCAAAAAGCAGCAAGAGAAAATTGAAGTTATATATATGTATTTACATATATTAAATTTATATACTAGGCACAACAAGACAGGGACCACCTAAACCACCCCAATAAGGGACAAGGGGAAGGGAAAGGGGAGAGGGAGACAAAATAGGGAAAAATAAGACAAAATAAATATATATACAATCTAAATTCAGAAATTAACTCAGTAAGTAACAAACGCAATAGTAAATTCACTACTTTCCTTAGAAAAGCAGATTCTTAACCTTCGCCGCCGGCCCAGGCAAAACAGCCCCCAGAGCAGGCCTTGCTGAACACAGATAAGCCAGGCCCAAACACCGAGAGCTCGTCAGCATGCGAGCCCGAGAAGGAAAAGAAAGCAAAAGAGAGCGAGAACACCTCCCCCTTCAGCTTATATACACCTGATTACATAAAGAGGTGGGATGGAATACTTCCTAGATCTTGACCCTGGTTACCAAGGAAGGCCTACAAAAAACAACCCATCACAACATGACAGACTGCACTGATCAGGAACAGGGTGTGACCAGGCAATCAATACCAACCAGCTGTTGTTTACACAGGGCTGGTCCCTTTTATCACTCATCTTGTCATTTGTTTCTACACTTGTTCCTCCCCAAATATTCTTGAGCCTTCTCTTCCCTCATCTGTGGTCTCTCCGCCAAACATCCCACTCTAAATCTTGTGCTATGCCCAAATGCTATTCCCTTGTCTCTCATAATGCATCGTATATCCTTAGGCAGCAATCTCCTCCAGACCTAAAGGTGCTCCTGTTGACTCATTGTGATGGGTTTTATGTCTGGACACAGGGCGTTGTGTCCCCCAGGACCACCTGCCATTGTCCCCCTCTGCTCTTCTGGCAATCGGGAGATGGGCCTTTGATGGCACTTTAGCCCCTCCATGATGGGTCTGGGAGGACCTCAGGGAGAGTATTATTTGGCTTCCCCCACCTGCCTCTCCGTGCTCCTTTGTAGGGAGGCAGATGAGCTTTTTAACACACAACCTAACATTTCATCTCTTTCAGGAAAAAAATGAGAAGGGAAATAGCTGGCAGCCACTGTTCCAGATGTCAAAAGACTAAATGTCTAATTTAATTTGAACTAATTAGGATGTCAGAAACTACCTACCAAAGTACAACAAGAGTGTCAAAAAAATCTATTATGAAGTCTTCATGCTGAGTGAACATATAGACACCACAGGCAAAGTGTGGTTATTTAGATGGCCACTAAACAATCTTCAGCAGCTCAAAAGTGAGTATTTCAAAGCTATTCTGTTTTGGGACCTTGAAGAATAATGTGCGTCAGGTCAGAACCAGATTTTCATATCCCAAGTTTAGATCTTGCATATCAGACTGAATCAGCTAGATCTGAAGTGCCTTTGTGCAAGCATTCTGTACTTTGATGAATTCCACACTAATAGAAAAGATGATTGAAGGAGTCATCATTATAAGTTAATGAGTCTCTTTCATTTGTATATACTTGTTCTTTGGCTAAAATTTTAGCAGGACCTACCCTTAGTTTCTCATGAGATAACCAATAAGCCACTGGACAAGTATTGCTGCTTGGGCAATATAGTCATGTACTTAAATATACTTCTGAGCAGTATATTTATGTGTAACTAAATCAAGACACCAGTAACTTCCTTGTTTTCAAGTAAGAGTAAGATATGATCTCTTAAGTATATGATTTGGGGCCTCAAGGAACCTAGACGAGAGGCACTGTACTGCTCTTGGACAACAGCCAAGTCCCACAGATGTGTATGTGACACACAGGATTCAACATTTTTACTAGAGAGGCTTGGAAAATCAGTGAGCAAAGGCAAGTAATGCTGAGAAGGC
Organism: Scytalopus superciliaris; assembly: GCA_013400415.1. Lineage (NCBI taxonomy): Eukaryota > Metazoa > Chordata > Aves > Passeriformes > Rhinocryptidae > Scytalopus > Scytalopus superciliaris. The sequence continues at coordinate 122,780 of VXBX01000018.1, forward strand.
AAAATAATGTAATAAGGGGAAAAAATTCCACTTATGAATGCACAATGAAATCACAAAAAGACTTCTTTTAGACATGCTGAGGACATTTTTCCATGAAAACAACTGCAGTCAAAAGAGCAAACAAAAGATTGCATGTAGAAAACAAGGGAGAAGACAGCATTATTTCACCTTGTAAATTCCTGCATCCTGTATACTACAAGAAGGTCAAACCTGCCTCAGAAATAATATAGTAGAATAGAAAACATTCAGGAAAACAAATAGTATCATCAGGGTGTGTCTGAAGCCTGGTTTGGACACAAGCAATCCTGCACTCTAGCTGCTGAGACAGTTGAGATGGTGCTTGAGGCTTCCTCCTTGTACCATGCAAGGAGAGCTGAACAGCAAGGCAAGGGAAAGCACATTCAGAGTACAACTATTATTATAGGAAACAACAAATTTCTAAATGCAATTCTGCTTAGTCTGATTCCACTGTGCCTGAAAATCCCCAGGGAGCATTTCTGATGCTTTTCTTGTGTCAAGTTGTACTGATGAATGCTGATTCCCCAGCCTATCCTGCCCTGCTTCTGCATTAGGTGGAGAGGAATTAAGACACTTGACTATTCTGATGGTTTTCTGGCTATGACTAGTCTATTATATTAAAGTTACAGCTAAAAATGGACACTGGATGGTACAATAGTGATTGCATTCAAAGGAAACATCACCTCAGGTTTGTCAGAGTGGGCATCCAATGAATGAGGTTTGTAGAGCTGTTAGACTGCTTTGAGAGGTCAGGCCCCAGTTCCTGATGCTCTGGATTTTTAAGTGGGTCTCTACACATACACAAGAATCAAATATTTGAAAAAAAACCTAGTCATCATGCAGTTTCCCAGAAGTGGAGACTCCAGGGTATTGTAAAGAAAGAAGGCTCACACATGCTCCTCTGTATTCTTCCTCAGCTATACACAATTAGAGGGCATTAGCTTTCATTTATGAAGGAAGGATTTTATCTCTTCGGTTTTTAATTAAATCACAGACTTTCTCACTAGTTCATAAATTGGCACTGCTATAACTCAGCTTTCACAGAAAGAAGCTAGATGTCAGCACCCTGTAGGATACTCTTGCCCAACTAGTTTTTAAAATCATGGTTATTTATTTCAATTAAATTAGAGTTACTAGTACTTGGAGTTTTATATTTTGCTATAGGAACAGTGAATTGATTTCTGCCTGAATGACAAGTTTCAGTCACACTTCAGTTACAGTTCACAAAATATTCTGAGAGGTTTGTCAGCAGATATAATTGAGTTCCTTTAATCAGGCTTAGGGTAAGATCCTAAAGGGATTCCTCCAGGCTTTTTCCAAGCTGCATGGCTACTAGTTCATTTAATAGAAGGAGGTTCTTCACATGCTTTCAACTTCCTTTACATATGCGATTTTTGCCTGAGTAATATATGTGGATTAAATCCTCAAATTGTCTGGAGACAGTGCTCCTGCTTAAAAGATAAGAATCCAGACCCATCATAAAAAAGACAGTAGAAAGAATGATGCAGTGTTTCCCCTTGTGTTTAACGAAGCAGCTGTTCCTAAACAGAGGAGCAACACTGGGGTTTGTATAGCTGTAGATAGTCTATAAGAAAAAAAAATGGAATTTTTAAACTCATTTAAAGTAATCCTAAGTGTTCTTTTCAGTTGTCTGAAAAGTTGATGGTTTTGAATTTACTTTTTTCAAACCCAAGTTTAATGTCTTTCCCTTTCCAATTGTCTTATGTAATCCTAAAATAGAAAAATTACTTACAAAAGTGAAAATTATGAGAAAGCAATATCAAAAAGACATATCGATACTGGCAAGAAAAATTTTTTCTTCTCTAAAAGATTGCCGGAATGTGCGGGCATGCTCTTTATTTGAAGGACTTGCATTTACCAACACAAGTGCTTCTAAGTCCCAAGGAAAATTTCCAGGGCTAAAAGACTTATTTAGCTCAAAACTTCATATTTTCTGATCCACTGCATTAGTAAAGTACAGTTGTTCAGTACTGCTGCAGAGTTCATGTTGGCACATATTTATTTCCTTTAATATCTGAGATTACTGCACTTTTACTTTATATACTTCATAAAAGGCTGCTGGAGGCAGTGGTGGGTATACCGCTCCCTTTGACTGAGGGAGCATGGCCTCCATTAGTGACCAAACATTGCTACTTGGGAAAGGTTTTAGACCCCTGACTCCAGTAGACAGTGATATTACAGATTCAAATCAGTCAGCTCTCTGCCCAGAAAGCTGCGGGCTTTCAGGAGTCAATGCAGTCATACCATCCAATGAACTGCTCTTGGGCTATACATTACACACCATGGAGGGGCTGACGTGTCTACTTGGCTGGCCACCTCACTTTGCTGAGCAGGACTAGTGGAGTCCAACATCTGGTCCACAGAGCCAGGCAACCCCACACAAGCCTGGGAAGGTCCTATGAGATGCTGGCAGGAGCAGAATTGGGGCTGATGGGGCTGCCCTCCTGCCCCCTGCCACAGCAGCCCATCTTGGGTCAGCAGGAGTGCATGAGATGGCTTCTGCTGCTTCTGGGGAAGAGGTACAACCAGCTCCCATTTCTCGGGAGGCAGTCACAAGGATTTGGAAAAGGACCTGGCAAGCAGCCCAGGAATAAGGAAGGTAGAGAAAAATGCTTTCTCCTTCATTTAGTCAGCATCTGGCAGAGGCAGGGTGGGGGACCTGTTTGAAGGACAGATGATGTTCAGTACAAACAAGCCTTGTGTTTGAGTGTCCGGACACTTACTTCATGATGTTATGATCAAAAGAAACAATAGATAGATATATACATTTATATTGCCTGACTTCTATGAACAGCTGAACAGTTCACTTTACCATCCTCACTTCATGTAAGGAGGTGCTTAATGAATTTCATTTTTCCTTGAAATGCTGAAATTTAGTGTGAGGCAATCTCTCAGCATAACTGCTGAGACTTCCTACCCCAGGGAAAATAACTTTTTTCTGTTCCTCATGTTCTGCCATTCTTCACCTTTCCAAGGAGAACCAAGACTTTGCTAGCCAAGCTGTATTTTGCAGTGCTCTTCACCTGCACCAGGGCCACTTCACCCACCACAGCACCCATCTCATGGGCACCGAGGCCCTGTGCCAGTGTGCTGCCCAAGAGTGACTTTCAAGTATACATGGAAACAGAAGAAAGACTGGGTTGGTTTTTATCTGCTAAGTGTCCCTGAGTAACTCTATGCCTTAGATCTCCTCTGTTAAGGAAACCAATGATACCAATCTTCTTCCTTTAGTGAAATAAGCATTGTTATCATCCTATACTTTAAAGAACATGTTTGTGTCAGTCCTAGGAAAGCTGTTTTCCAAAGGAGTATGAATTCATCAGAGTACTCACATGATTTGGCCCTTGGTGTTTCAGAAGCAAAAATGATGAGTTGCAGCCTCCCACCCCACCCACAGTTCCAGAAGATGTGATATAAGATGACAGATGAGATTTTTAATCAGATGATGTTGTTTTCTGGCAGGGCAGACCTAAAAGTTCAGAACCCACAGTGCTCTTTTCAGTTCTGTCACACCCCTTTTTGTACCTCAAAGCAAATTCCCTGCCCCCAGTGCAAAATGATACTGAGAGTAGCTGGTGATTTGTCTACAGGTGATATCAAAACCCAAACCTGAGCAGAACTATCTGTCTTTAATGCAGAAAGTGATGCAGAATTCAGCCCGACCTTGTTAGCAGGTAGAGCAGTCCACTAGTTGTCTAGTTTGCAGCTTCAAAGCAATGCTCGTGATCTTCAGGTGTGAGTGCCACATGCTTCACAGAACTCCTGGAGTCTGTGCATATTCTCCTCTATCTTGCTGGATGCTACAGAGCTTTCTTAACTATGTTTTCTCTGTTATAAGCTCTCAAATAATTCCTAAAGTATCCCAGAAGTGTGATTTTGAGGGATCACAGATGAGTATGCTGAGTTGGAAGTGACCCACAAGGATTATTGAGTCCAACACTTAGCCCTGCACAGGACCATCTCCAAGAGTCACACTGTGTGCTTTGAGAGCATCATCCAAATGCTTTTTGAACCCTGTCAGGCTTGGTGCTGTGACCACTTCCCTGGGGAGCCTTTTCCACCCAACCACCCTCTGGGTGAAGAACCTTTTTCTCATATCCAACCTAAACCTCCCCTGACACAACTTTGGGCCATTCCCTCGGGTCCTTGTCACTGCTCACCATAAAGAGATCGGTGCCTGCCCCTCCTCTTCCCCTCATGAGGAAGCTGTAACTGCGATGATGTCTCCCCTCAGTCTCCTCTTCTCCAGGCTGAACAGACCAAGTGACCTCAGCTGCTCCTCATATGGCTTCCGCCTTCACCATCTTCATTCCCCTCCTTTGGACACTCTCTAATAGTTTAATGTCTTTTTCATATTGCAGTGCCCCAAACTGCCCACAATATCCAAGGTGAGGCCACCCCAGTGCAGAGCAGAGCGGGACAATCCCCTCCCTTGCTCGGCTGGCGATGCTGTGCCTGATGCCCCCCAGGACAGAGTTGGCCCTCCTGGCTGCCAGGGCACTGCTGACTCATATTCAGCTTGCCATTGACCAGGACCCCCAGGTCCATGGCACTGCTTTCCAGCATCTCATTTCCCAGTCTGTCTGTCCAGGGTTGCCCCATCCCAGGTGCAGAATCTAGCATTTTCCCTTGTTGAACTTCATATGGTTGGTGATTGCCCAGTCCTCTAATTTGTCGAGGTCTCTCTGGGGGGCCTCCCTGCCTTCCAGGGAGTCAACAGCTCCTCCCAGTTTTGTGCCATCTGCAGACTTGCTTGGTATCCCTTCCAGTCCTATTTCCAAGTCATTTATGAAGATGTTGAGAGGACAGGGCCCAGGATGGAGCCCTGTGGAACCCCACTAGTGACAGGTCACCAGTCTGATGTCACCCCATTCACTGTTACCCTCTGAGCTCAATCCATGAGCCAATTGCTCACCCACCACAGGATGTGTTTATCCAGCTGTGTGGCTGGACTTTTTGTCCAGAAGGATCCTGGGAGAGACAGTATGGAAATCTATACTAAAATCCAAAAAGATTACATCAACTGGCTTCCATTGATCAGCTAGGTGGGTAGCCTTGTGATAAAGGGAAATCAGGTTTGATAAGCAAGACTTTCCTCTCATGAAGACGTTCTGGCTATGAACAATGACTGCAATGTCTTTCAGGTGTTTTGCAATATTTCTGAGAATAATCCTCTCCATAACTTTTCCAGACACTGAAGTGAGACTGACAGGCCTGTAGTTTCCAGGGTCCTCCCTCTTGCCCTTCTTGAAAATTTGGACAACATTCACCAGCTTCCAGTCAGCTGGGACCTGTCTGGATTTCCAAGACCACTCAAAAATCATTGAGAGAGGTTTTGTGATGACATCAGTCAGCCCTTTGAGGATTCTCAGATGAATCCTATCGGGCTCCATAGGGATCCAGTTGGAGCAACAGGTCCTGCAGTTTCAGGAGCGACTGAGAGTTGATCATTCTCAGTCATGGTCCTGCAGCTCAAGACACTGAGACCCCCTTGGTCTGTCATCTGTGGTGAAGATAGAGGCAAAGAAAGTGTTAAGCATCTCTGTCTTGTCTCTGTCCCTGTTTGAGAGGTGACCATCCTCATCCTGTAATGGACCAATGAATATTTCTATACTGCCTATTGCCATTAATATATTTGAAAAAAACCTTTATTTTGGTCCCCCACACTTCTGGCCAGCTTTGACTCCAGTTGAGCTGTGTCCATAGGAATTTTCTCCCTACAGCAGCAAGCAACATCTCTGAATTCTTCCCATGTCACTTGACCTTGCTTCCACTGGGCATACACCTTCCTTTTCTCCCTTATTTCCAAGAGAAGATCCCTGCCCAGCCAAGCTGGCCTTCTGCCTCACCTACTTGACTTCTGACATTTGGGAATTGCCTGCTCCTGTACCCTTGGGATGTGATGTTTGAAAAGTGACTGGCACTGATGGACCCCAGCACCTGCAAAAACATTTTCCATGGGACCTTGTTTACTAATTCCCTGAGCAGCCTGAAGCCCACTCCCCTCAGGTCCTGAGTGGAGGTGTTGCTGGCACTTTTCCTCCTGTCAACAGAGATTTTAAACTCAGTCACTTCATGGTTGCTGTGGTCAAGATGGCCACCAATCTCCACTCACGAGATCTGCTCTGTTGACAAGCAGTAGATAAAGGAGAGCATCCTTCTGAGTTGGCTTTCTTAGGACCTATTCCACAAAGTTGTCATCCAGGTTTTTTAGGAATCTTCTGGCCTGGGTTGTACCAACTGTGTGATCCTCCCAGTAAAGCTGCAGGGATAAAAGGTGTTACCATTCAAGTTACATTTTAAATCCTGTAAATCAAACTTATTTTAGCAGAAGTATTTTTATACATATGTCAACATTAGACAACAGAGTGAAAGAAGTTTTGCAAAAGTGCAAGTGTGTGGAAGTGCAAGGAAATAACACCACACTTACTGGTCCCTTTCATTGGTTTTAACACTCTTTCCTGCTCTGCATGTTTCAGCCAGGAGACTCATCCCTGCTGTGGGCTGTGATCCATTTGCCTTTTGTCAGGCTCCAGAAGTGTCGGGCCCACTTTGTCTTTGTATTCCAGACACAGACCTGGACTCCGTAGTCAGGTCTAAGTCTGAGTTAGGCAAATGCCTGTCATTCCCAGCAGTTTCTTCAGTCTCAACTCAGCCAGGAAAGAGCCCTGACTCCTTTGTTATTCCTGACAAAACTGTTATCTCTTTCCTCTGGCTTTGGAAATGTTACTCTGCTTTGGGTATTGAGCGGGTGTAGTTTTTTGCTTGATCTAGACAGTAAGTACAGGCAGTTTACTGGGATTTCTCTGCTTGGCTAAAGTGCTAGTGAATCATTAATCCACTAAGAGTGCTCCTATTCAATAGGGTAGTCTAGAGAACAAAGCCTTTTCCTCTATTGATCCTTATTTTTCATTTATATATATATATAAACCATCATACCATACATAGCAATACAAATACAATTTATATGGTAGAAGAAAATTCATGCAACCTAAAGCATGAAGCTGGAGCTCTGTTACTCAAAATGTTACCTATGTTTATTCATTGAGAATAAGACTAATAGAGCTAAAAAATATCTATAAATATTTCCTGCATTCATTGGTTTACATATGTGTTTTAAATGGTTATTAAACAGACAGACTGAATGTGCTAATTGAGAGAGACAGTGACAATCCTCATGGAAGCTGTGGGAGAAGAGGTGGGGAGAGAGTAAAGTAATTCCTTGTTCCTCAGTGTTGTGTGGCATCACTCGCAAGCAAAAAGAAGGAAAACTTTCTTTCAGAGATGAGACATTTGGCTTTGAGATGAGTCAGAAAGGGATTCTCAGCCTTTGCCCTGTGCTCTTTCGTGTTCAAGGCGATGTGAGTGTGGGGAAAGAAGGTCTGTGTCAGATGCAAGAGCCATCATGACAAAACCATCCCATCTTAACTTAATAGCAGTAGATAAGTTTTCAGTTAAACCTAAGGGAAAATGAAGTACAGCATAACTGCTGTTGAATTCAGTCAGGAATAATGTTTTGTTAAATGTAATTTTAATGATGCCATTGTCACTTTATCTTCTGTGACTTTATTTCTTGACTGAAATCCTAGGTTTCTCAAGTAACTTTTAATCTGTAATCATGTCTAGCAATAAATCTAGCTAGTCATCTGACACATAGCAAAGCATTCCTTACCCAGCTGGTTACAAATTTGAAAACTGGCATTGGGCACCTTTAAAAATTGCTGAGTTATCCAGTACATCGTGCTTCTCTTATCTAAAGAGCAGTAGGATGAATCCCTCTAGATGTTCTGTGGCAATCTATCACAAGATTTAGGGGAGGAAGAAATGTCTTCTTGGGATTACTGGTGTCTAGTGAAATTCTCCATCAGTAAAAAGAGTATGACTGATGGACTCCTTAATGGCTTTTAACTGAGACCAGACATGACAGTAACCTGTAACTTGGGGGAAATGGTGCATTTGGGGCTAATTGTGCACGCTATTGCACCTTTGAGGACACTCTAAGTCAATGTTGTTTTTGATTTCTGTATGACTTCTTTCTCTCCTACACTTTATTTATTATGACTGCAAGATCTTTTGATGTGTCCAGTTCTCTTCTGTACAATACGACAAAGATTACCCCAGCTGGGGACCAAAGAGGAGATTTTTAAGGGCCACAATAGTATAAGGTCAAAGGTCTGTCCATTGAAATGTTGTTGATCTGGTGTGCCAGTTTTTGCAATCCATAGTGACAACACAGTATTATGCCAGAATTGTATTTAGATACCTCTGACTGCACAACTTGCATGGCCACATGTCTGCTGTCAGCTGGGTGCACACTGTGCATCCTTGGAAAGAGCCAGAATTATGAAAATAGAATAAATGACAGTTTAAAAATCATTTGCAATGTTATCTGAAAATAATTAGTTGGATAACAACATATTGGAGCCAGACTGCAGGAACACACCAAAACCAAAGAGGAAATATTTTATCAGTGAGTAAAACATCTTGTTTAATGCTACCATTGATAGCACTCAGATTTAGCTAGCTGCTATACTTCCCTCAAAAACTACTACAGGAGACCTATGAAAGATAAAAAATCTATAGTGAAGAATTCAGTTTTTAGAAGAGCATGATACAGAGAGGAAAGAGTGGCAACATTTGTCTGAATGTACCTCTGCCATGTGAGTAGGTGCAAGCAACAGGTGGCTTATACAATTTTGTTGGGATTTTTTTAGTATTGATACCTACAGTTTACTTTTTTCTCTTTGTCTCTTTGATTGCATTTAGCTCTAGCCAGTCCTTTCTTTCTATCTTTGTAGTGTCCTTAATTTTTCCTTATTCAGTTTTGTTCTAAACCATACCTATTAATAAATAGCTCTGTTTCAGCTGAACTCTTGTTTTTCTTACACTTTTCCCACCTAATAATAAGATTATTTTATCTTTTTGTCCCATGTTTGCATTCACCATTTGGTTTTCTGATTGTCTGCTAGAGAAACAGCTGTTCCCACTGAGTGGATGGAAAGCTTTTTGATTTGTATCACTGAAAAGATGTCATGTGCTTAGACCAGAGAAAATACTGAAAACTGATAGCTGGTGGAGCGAGGTGGAATTCTGATGACTGGAATGAATTTGCTCCAATGAAGACAAATAATAAGACTTAAACTGTTGGACAATCTGATGGTTATTGTCTCTGGGAGTGGTCTGGACCTCTGTACCCCAAGGAGTTGAGTATGGCAACTCTCATGTGTTTTATGATAGAAAATGTCAGTAAAAGGGTGATCAAGATTTGTCACCATCAGGCAGTCCCAGTTCTAAGGGAAAGGCTTCCCCCTCTTGCACAGTGTTCTGTGGTATACATATGACTCCTAAACCACCTTTAAAATACATGAATCCATCCTAGTCCTATTGAAGTCGATGGTGAAACTCACTCACTGGCATGGTACAAAGCAGGTTCCTCAGGTAAGACTATGTTTGACCTTATTTGGACAACAATTAGAAAGTATCACAGCTGGAAATGTCAAGAATATGTGTGGTTTGCAGGGTTTTTTTTTGAGATAAGCTGTGACTGACCTTCTGAATTCGTATCATTTATTAATAATCCTCATCACAGCCTTTGGCTTGATCAGTCTGATAGCAAGTGGCTTGTTGTTGAGGTGGAGAAGGTTGTTCCACACTTCAGCCTGCAGTAAAGACCAAAGAAGCAAGCTGGGTTTTGACATTTGGTTGCTAGCAATCTAGCTGCAGTTACCAGTGGATAATTGAAATTGATCTGTTTAGGTATGGCAGGGTGGGAAATCTGAGGGAAGGTTGTTTACATGAATGTGGCCTTTAAATGTGATAATACAGTAAATGAGAGAGGATAGATGAGTTGCAAAACCTTAAAAGCACTCTGAGCAGCTTCTGTTTGTTGTTACAGAATACAAGGAGAAGAATGGCACAGTCAAAACAATGAGCTAAGAAAACTAACTTTGCTGCTGACAGGCTAGAAGCAAGGCAAGATGGTATTTGTCAAAGCCAAAGAAAAGAATATTGTGGGAAGTAAGTAATAAGAGAGTGAGTGATGTGGTTGTAAGTTTCAGCTGTGAAGAAGTATTACGGAGTGAGACTTGAAAAGCAGACAGGGATAAGGAGGTCATATCTACGATTATTCCCAGTCATAAGTCTTTGTGGTATTTTCCAGGAATAAAGCTAAAGGTAATGGGAAGAAAGACAGGATTTGGCTTTGAACATTTTGCACTTAAGCTTAATGTCTTAAGTCAGAACACTAAGAGGAAATGTCAGTGCAGCAGACTATTAGTTTAGTTTGAGTTAAATGAGACACATCTATGGATGGGTAATAAATCTGTTGGTCACTGACCTAAAATGATAGATGATTTTTTATTTACCAGTATAGCTTATTTATGGGCAAAAAGCATAGAAGGAATAAGACTGCAAAGTTTCTGCTGAGTGCTGGGTCTTGGAGAAGATAAATAAGCACCTTCAGAGCTCTGCTACAGGAGCAATTACAGAGGGAGAAGGTTAACTGGGTGAAGATCAAGTTACAGACATTAGGTGAGAATGCTCTGCTGCTGTTGAGAAGATGGGCTAAACACTAGTTTTTCCATTTGATCAAGAAAATTATTAAAGGTTATCTTAAAAGAATTTGAAAGGAGTGCAAAAGGCACAAATTAATTTGTAGGGAAGAGGAATCTCATCTGGATATTGCAGACAGCACTGAAAGATATGGACCACTAGTGATGAAAATGTTGGAATAAAGTGTGGGTTTCCCTAGGATGAAAGAGACTAAAGCATGGAAACAAAAGCACTTTTCTTTATCTCTTCTGTCTCTGTTACACATATGCTTGTTTGGGAAAAGTCTTTTTCCTTATGTATGTATGTCTCTTAAATGGAGATCTTAGATACTGCTTTAATATACCTAATATCAAAAATCTGCTTCATACCTCAAAAAACTGTCTGCCTTATATCCACATGTACTGTCATCTACAAAGACATTTCACTAGTCTTTTCAAAATACATGTTCAGTCTCTCAAGTTGTGGTATATCATTTCACAATCTTCTAGATTGACCTCAGTGATGGGTGATGGACATATCATAATAGCACCATAGTATCAAAGGCATGAAACTTCAAATGATACCAGAGCTGTGAGGCAATACTGCTGTGGAGTTTGGTATCTGCAGTGACAGCCTTTTGTCCTGTTCTTTCCCACTCTCCTACACTGTCAGAGCAAGGTCAGCAGTATCTGGAAGGCCTCTCTACTCCACAAGGCTGTGAGCAAAGGCTGCAAACCAACCATGCTTCCTTTTGCTCCCTATCTGAATGTGCACTCCTCCCCTTTGCAGAGAGCCAGAGGGATTGCAGGGAGGCGGTGCACAGAAGGCAACCAGCTTGTGCTGGGGCAGAGAATCCTCTAGAAATAGGAAAAACAGACTCAATCCTCATTCTCCTGAATTTCAGCAGAGGGTCAAAGGAGGACAGCAGTTCCTCCTCCTTCTCCAGTGGCATCAGATTGGCAGGGAAGCTGTCTGAAACCTTATTGATCACTTGTTCAGAAAGTTCAGTAGTGTCAGGAAAGTTGCAATACCTTTTCTTCTTTTTTAATTGAAGTTGTGAAAGAATGAAATGCTTTTCTGCCCTGAAAGGAGTCCTAGCTGAGTGATTCTCGAATGAGTTTTTAATTGGGTTTTTTTGAGTGGAGACACTACAATTTTCAAATGTATTGGTGACAAGTTTGCCTTTCTTAAATATTGTTTTGTGAAATCTTTAGAAGTAATCACCACAGCTACAGGGATCTACAGACCTGGCCCATATAAAGAGGTGGTGTTCCTGTAGCAGCTTCTGCCTACTGAGGAGGTGAACGTTTTGTTATGCTTTTTCTTTGGGGATGGCTTGCATTGTCTGCCAGTTGCATCTACTGTGGTGGGCAACATGATTATTTGGGCCACAGCATCAGGGGACTGAAGAAAGATGAAAAGGGCATCACATAGTACCAATTCCTGTACAGTCCCTGTGGAGGACTGCAACCTGGACTGCTGTTTTTTGTGACTGTTTATGGGGATTCCTTGCACATCTTCTTCACCACTATTTCTAAACACAATCTGGCACCCTGTCTGACATCCAAATGTGCTGCGAGTGCATAAGGAGGAGCAATGAAGTGAATTGGAAACTGGACGTTAACTCCATATGCTACATTAACTCTGACCCAACATAAACCACAAAGAGCAACTGGCATCCTAAATCAATCTGTTACCCATGTAATCACCAATTCCCTGCATATCTCCATAGAATCATGTCTACAGTCACATAAATAGCCCAATCTTGTTTCTGATTTAAAGGAATAAGAGCATTTGTGTGTCTGTTTCACTGGACCAAACCAAGTTTGTCCCTGAAGTTGACAATATTTAGAGCACCCTTAACAAAGACAGTGGAGCTATAAATCAGATTTAAAGGGATTAAAATACTATTCTTGAGGAACCCACCTTTCAGGCCAAATATTTCACAAGTACAGATTTTGAATTACTGGGTTGTCTGATCCTTTGGGTGCATTTGGCGCTTATATTCTGTGTTTCAGACTCTAGACACAAGACTTTTCAGAGTTTTTTGTTTGCTTGTTTGTTTGCTTGATTTTTTCTTTAAAACTGTAATTTTTCATTTAAACAGTGGCTGATTGTGAAAAGGCTATGTCTTGTGTCAGAACAGTCAGTGAGGCTCTTCTCTTGGGGATCCTTTTGAAGTACTGCATTCAGGTAAAGCTGACTCCCCTAAAGTCAAGATGCCAGAGTGGGCAATGTGAGTGACTATTTCAGCAGAAAGTCATCTGGGTCAGTTTAAATCACCAAGGAAGGTTATTATTAAACCAGTTCTGTAGGAGGACACCTGCCCAGGCCCCAGGGGTACATGTTTAGGCTCATTTTGAATTTAAATTGTTTTGAAAGAAAGCTAATCAGAATATGAAAATATCTGATGATGATTAAATTTAGAATTCATGGATAATTAACTGGGAGAAAAAAGAGCTATCTGCAGATGCTGAATTCAGCATGTGTCAGTAGAACTTCAAAAGCACATCCTTCCTATAGTCTTCAGAGGTGTTTTTCTGGAGTTGTCATGCAGTGTTTTGGGAAGACACTGCCTGAGCACGAAGTACGGTAAGTAAAGATAAGACAGAACATCAGTACTCTCCTTAGAGATATCTCTTATTCCTCTGACCTTGTGAAGCCACCTTTACAGAGCTATTCAACTTTTCAGAAATCCATTCCCAGCAAGAAAAGAGCAGTTCCTACTGGGAGTTTTGCTGTGCTCCAAGAAACTTTTGTCAAGTTCCTGAATAGTGGGGAAGTTCCTAATTGCTTTTAACCATCTCTGTCCTCCCTCCTGCTTTGTTACCTTTTCTGTGCTTTTTGACTCCTGAGATATTCTGGAGCGCCTCTCAGCTCTCAGAAGAAGCATTGAAGCTGATACAAAGATCTCCACAGACAGCACTATTTGCAGTGTATAAGCTTTATCAATCTTAACACTAAGAACCATATTCTCAAACTCTACCTCCTAGTATCTTATCTCTTAGCTATTTATATAACTGCAAATAAAAAGGATTCCTGACGCAGTTCCTGTTCCTGCCCCCGCTATAAGTGGTTGCATTTTTGTTTAGATGGGATGCAGTCCTTGACCACACTGTAGTGGCTGGAGTGTTGTTCTAATGGACTCTGTAACTATCTCTGTAGCAGGTATAGTTGTGAAGCCAGCCAGCCCCACTTTGAAGCCTTTGCACTGCTTTGGTCTTCCCTTTGCAATCTGTTTCTTTGTCTCTCTGGTAGGAGGGATTGGCAACATTAGCCTCACCAGAAGAAACAAACAATTACAAAAGACTTTTTTTAATAGGACACATCCACACACAGATTGAGGTGGCACTTAAGAAAGTGATATATCAATAAATTATCAGAATAAGAATGACCGCCTGATCTGAATTCACACAAAATGGGGTTAATACTCTTTTAAGGTGAAAGCAAAGTCTCTTCAATTATATGGTCAGAGGAGGGACCCTGCCTGCAGAATTAGTGATGGTGCTACTGGAAAACTGCCTGTGCTTCAAAAGCAAGGTGGAGAACTGACGAAAATTCAGACAAGAGTTGCATAAATGGTTTGAGACCTGCAAAAGCAGACTTTTTAATGAGAAACTATGTATGCTGATACATTTTCAATCACAAGCTTAAGGCTCATTAGTGGAGTAGGCAGATGTTAATTTTGATATCCCAAGGCTGAGCAAGCAGAGCCTGGTTTCTTCCATTGTGGAAGTCAGGTGGAGACTGAGCAGCAATACCAAGACAGCTCTGGGGTTTGTGCATGTTGTTGCTCCTAGTCCTAGGGGACAGGAAGAATGTGGCTGGTGACTGCTGCTCAGGAAATGGGTTTCTTCTCAACCCAATAGTATTTGTTACCCCACAAATTACTTCTTTTTCTCAGGAGAGGCAGAAATCTGATGGCTTTACATGGTCCTAGACATGTGACTTCTAATGTCTGTGATGTTACTGCCTTTTTGGTGACCTTTTCTGTGCTGCCTTCAGAAACAACTTAATCTCTCTGATCCTAAGGGGACATCCCCACAACTCCCAAGGGGAACAGGGTGGTACCTAGGCCTTCCAGCACAGAGCTGGAACATGGCCAGGGCATACCCAGCAGCACAGTCCAGGAGCATACCCTGAGGAGGGAGCTAGTCCTGTGGCGTATACTTGCATTTTTCCTCCCTTAGGACAAAATTTTATGTCTTATAGGAGATTTCTCCTTTGAAATATTATAGGAAGCCCAGATAGATCTAATCTTCCTGAAACTTATTCTTTTGCTTCATTATCTGAGAGACCATCTGATCATTCTTCTCAATTAAAATAAGTATTTTTGCTTCAGCTCCTTAGAGATGCAAATGTCTCTTGCTATAGCAAAGTCCTTGACTAGCTAATTAATAACTCTTTTCTTCTGTGAGTGGGGAAATTTCTCCCTATTCCTCTTCCTTTTTTGACTCTGACCTGGTAAAATTATTGTAAATTTACTTTATATTTTCTTACATGGTATATGTCAAAAAACAAATATCTTATCATGATAAACAGGCTCATGACTGAAAGTAGACACAATGATGGCTAATCACTTTGGGGTAATGTGATTGCAACAAGCTTCTTACTAAGCATGAGTAGCAGTCTCCCATTGCACAGTTGCTTCCAAGGAGGATAGAGTGTGGTAATGGACTCCAAAGGTTTTGATATTTCAGGGACTCTGTGAAGGCAGATAACTAGCTATTGTGACACCATAAACAGAATGGAAAATTCAGAAATAAGTTTATATCATTATGTAAGCCATTACTAGTCTCAGAAACTAGAATTATAGCACCTTGATAAGCTTTGTTACCTGAGTCAATTTCAGGCAAGCATAGAAGCAGCTAGTCATCTGCTAGAGCTTTGGAATAAACTGTGTACTTTATATCTTTTTCTTGTCTCATATGGAGATGTTTTTCACAATTAGAAGGCATGTAATTCAGTAGATGTGTTACCGGAACTATTGCACTGACTAGTTAAAGTTGCTGGGTTGTTTTTTGCTGGTAGTTTTGTGACATTGTTAAGAGCTTTGTATAATCATCTATGTGCTGTTCTGATCCATGTGGTGTTGTCATACCAAAGTTCAAATTATTAAAGCAATATTAAGATTCTGGGGGGTTTTCTCCAGATTTTTTTATCTAACATCAGTGGTAAAAATAGATCTTTTCTGAACAAACTCTGTACCCTAGCACATCAGCATTCACACATGCTCTTTTCAGATAACAAATTACCATGACCTCAGTTTTCTCTATATCTTTCCTGAGCCAAAGCTTCTTAGGTTGTTTCTTTATAGTCTTACCAACTTCTGCAAGGTATCTAGCACAACAATAGAATATTTTCCTTTGTTCTTCACAAAATACCGAAGCAATTTCTGCATGAAGTAGCAGAACCACGTAGCAAGCTACCTGGAGTTCCCATTTGGTAGCAGGGACCACTTAGAGCAGCCAATGCCGGGTTAGCCAAACAGCCACGGCCCATCTGCTGCTTTCATCTGTCTTTAAGCTTTGCAAAACCAACTGGTTACTGCAGCAGGGAAGGGCTGGTGGTGATTATATGGAACCTCTTTCCTGCAGCAGTGGGAAATGTGGCTCCTTGCTCTCTGCTTCTTGCAGCAAGGGTGGACCTGTGCCCCACCTTCAAAGGGACCAAGGTCTGGGTGCTGAAAAAGTAGAGAAGACACACAGAAAAATCATATGCACACACAGATCATCTTTAAACCCACTTTTGGTTGTCAGCATACAAACAACTTAAAAAAGTATGATATAACTGCCTAATTATTAAACAAGGTGCATATTTTTAAAAGCTGTGTAGGTATAAAAGAGCCATTGACATTTTTTTTGTCCTTTTTTTTAAAGGGCAGCTAAATTCTGTTGACCTTTTTATGCAAATGAATTAAAAAGTTTTAAAGCCCAAGAATTTTTTTTTTTAAAGTCAAACAAAATTTTGGCATTTCAGTATATCTGGCATTTCAGTATCCTAATTTTCATCACCATAAAGATCAATATTGCTGTCCTTCTCTGTTTATGGTATTTTATTTCCTCCAGAAGCTGAGTGTCAGAGAAGATCTCTAGATCTCTGTGAAGTAAGATTTCAATAAGAGATGGTGAAAAACATCTGTTGTGATGGATTATTAGATATCACTGATTTTTGTGTGACATCCTAACTTTATTTCCCTCAAACTTTTCACAGTAATAGGTATGGGAGCTTGTGGTCCTAATAGCAAACATAAATTCTGTAGCAGACAAGTAACTGAGTTATTGAGCTTTTAGATAACATGATTCTGCAAGCTGGTTTTCTGACATAAAATGCCATCTGCTTCTACTTAATTTTCCTTGTTTCCTTCCCTAAGAAAACACCAGGAAAACATGTTTGTTCTGAAAGGTAGTTCCTTTGAGGCTTGTTATTTTCCTGCATCTCTCTAAAAAGACAATATATGAATTTGTTAGTGAGTTACAAGACAATTCAATATACGGCACATCCAAGGAGCCAAATAACTGTACTTCATTTGATATATCTTGACATAGCTGAAAGTTTGCATTTTGAAGTCAGGTTTACCAGAAGGCTTCTAGAGCCACAGCCAGGAGCAGTTTGCATTGCAGAGCCTTTATTAATTTTATAGGGGGTGAGACATGTCAAAAAGAATAAGAATAAAATAAAGCTTTCAAACTTTTCCATCTTCACACCAGAATAGGATCATTTCACAGCATTTCAACATTACTGGCTGGAAGCCTAAAGATAGTTACACCAAATCAGCGTCAGAGCTTTAATAGCTCATAATATTTGAATGTCTTTAAAAATATTAGATTATTATAAGGGTACTTTAATATACCAACATTGTTCTCAATTAACATGTAAGAAGGATGTTCCCATATTCAGTGGGATTTTCCAGACTCACCCTTACACTGAGAAGGGAGATTTGATTTTCAAACGGCCTTTGCAATGTTTGCTTTTTGGTTGAAAGAGATCTGTAGTGTCTGCTCAGAGATCAATAGCTGTGGGGCAATATTATCCCACAAATACAAAAGGATCTGATTAGATAAGGATTGCCTAATTTGTGGTATCGCTCAAACTGCAACTAACGCTATGGGTGGTTGCAATTTAAAATACCTTGATTCTTTGTTACCTTTACATAACCACAGGAAAACTAGTAAATTGAGACTGGTTATTCATCTTGACCTACCTCTTGATTTTTGAAGTCTATTTAAAATAATAATAATAATAATGGTAATTTAAATTATGAGTTTTTCCCTAGGACTGCAGGGTTTGCCTTAAAAAAAGCTGAACTGAGGTCATTATGTCAGAATTCAGAACAAAATGACAGCAAATGTCTATATTCCATAAAGTTGTTAAGGTTCCTTGATACTCTAATTCAGGCAGGTACTATGAAAATTAAGGGACAGACTGGCTGGATAATGTTCTCCTAAATGTGAAGATAAATTTCATGTCCCTTACAACCAAGATTCATGAGATGCAGGCTTAAAATTACAGGAGAATGTGCCTAGGAAAAAAGGTAGAGTAAAATACTCTGCACTTACTGCAATAAACTTAATTTTTAATAAAATTTTAGTGAAGAACTATAATCAGTGGGACATTATGGGGCACCCTGTGTGACCACAGACTCCATAAGTCCTTCACTGCAGAGCTGGGCATCCCTTTGCAGCCCTTTCACAAGTGAGAGGAAGCTGAGACCAGAGACCACTCTGGGCGTGCTGGAGGAGAAACCCAAGCATTTCAAGGAGTCAAATGGCTACAGAAATTGTCTGGCATTTAGGAAGTAGAGGCTCAGGACAAGGAAGTTCTTCCTGTTTCAGGGTTGTGAGCATATGCCCCCCACCCCAGCCAAACTGAGACACCCAAGGTTTGCTGGTGGTTGGGCAGGGGATGTGTCCAGACCTGGCTTGGTGGAGTCATTTCTTTACTTATGAAAAACCAGCACCTACTTGTTGTGTCAAAGGACGCTCTGTAGACTAGCCACTCAGGTGGCATGTGGATGCTCAACAGCCAAGCCCACAATATTTAATTCCCACTGTCATATTTTGACACTAATTCAAGCCCTTGTTGCCAGGTTCAGAAGAATGGACCAAAAAGAGGCAGTGCCCTCTCACATCTACAGGTGGTCTGACCACTGCAAGGGCAAAGAACTTGGATGGGCTTGAAAAGCTTATACTGTCTTTACGTGTACTCTGGCTGTTTTGCAGAGAAATAAAAAGTTCAGCATCCAGCTGCTGTCAACACATTTTTCTAAGTACTAAATCTACAGTGCTACACTTGGAAATATACAAAACTCAGCTTCTGAAAAACATTTATTAAAAAAGACTGACTACAGCTTTCAGTAGGCTCGACAAGATTTCATATTTCGCTTTTCATCTTTACCAAGTGCATTAATAGCTTTTAAGGCTAAATTACATGAGTGCTAGATATCTCAGCAGTGCATTAGAGATGGAGAAAACAGAATTTTGTGGCTTTGAGTACATGCCTGGTGATCAAGAGAAAAAGCACAGTGGCTAGGACTGTTTGAAAAACGAGGAGGTTCTCCTGAATCCAAACATTCATAAAGAAATATGTGATAAACAACTGAAATTCAAGTTAAATTTGCGTTGCTGAGCTAATATTCCTCACTATATCCTGAATATTTGAATGCCCCCAATGTTCCTGAAAATGTCTTCAAAGCCCCTAAGAAACAAGAAATCAATTCAGAGATTGTTTGAGATAGTGTGCATTTGTCACTATCACTTTCACTAGTTCGCCATTTTTGTTTGCCTAATCAGACACCAGAAATATACCATGTGGGCAAATGTCCAGTAGTGAACTGCAAAAGTGAAGGATTTGGGAATAACTCAAGTCCTGAAAAGTCATTTGTTCTCTCTAGCTTAAGAACATTTGCAAGCAGAGCAACTGACCTTGAACAACTAGATCCAAACCCCTCAAAGTGTGCAAGACCCTGACAACACACAAAGGCAGTGAAGCAAGTGACAAAGAATGCAATATTTCCTAAAATGCTATCACTGTTCAAAATGGGTTAATGTCTTTATTAGGTGAATTTACCTAATTCTAAGCAGTCACTCATGTCTTTCTTTTGTAGCTTATGATACAATATGGCTGGTTGTCTAACACAGCTAAAAGAAATAAAAATAGCTTCAAGTAAAATATTTTTTCTGAGCTGAATTCCACGTGAGTTCTGACTTTCTTTCACTCAAGTTAAGATAGTAATTTTCACGCATGTTACATTTTTCATTCAGACACAAGAGATTTGTTTAATGAGTTGCCTGAGGTGCAACATCTTTACTTTGAAGCAAATTAAGTCACTTTCTATAACAAGATATAGGGTTTTGGGGGTTTTGTGTGTGTGTGTGTTTACTTTATTGCCACCGTCACACTTTTGGGAGTACTTATCCTACTACAGGCTACTATTCCAGGCTCCTATTCCAGGTTCTGCACCAACATAACGATTGATACAGGCCAGCAAGGGTGACTCACTTGCTGTGGAGGCTGAGAACGTGGAAATGTGCTTTTCTTTCCATATCATCCAGTTTAAGGAAAAGGAGCAGGAATTCTAGGCTGAACATTGGCTCTCTTTACACAGAACATGAGTGACATCTGTGAGTCTGGCAGCAGAACTGTTCTTCCAAGCTGAGTACAAGCAGGTTGTTTCTAGGAGGGTGAGGAAGGTATGCAGGCTTCCAGGGAAGGAGGTAGCTGCTTAGAGCAGCTTGCACCAGAGGTGAGTTATAGTAAATTATTTTAGCACTTTGGTTGACTAAACCAGAACAGAATGCCCTGGATAGTCTTTAAGTGCTAACCAACATCCGCTTGGTTTCATGTTCTACAGACCAGGCACCCTGCCCCTGCAGAAAAGCAGGACTTCTCACATCTTGGGACTAAGATCTGCTTTTGTCCACTCTTTATGGGAAGAAGAAAAATTTGCACCTGATTTTGACATTGAACTCTGCCTAAAGGATGTGCACAAAGATTACCGTGTTTTCATCAAAGTGCTCAAAGCAGATAAATGAGTGTGTTCTCTGCTGTGGCAGATCTGGTCTCAAACAAGGATAAAATGAATTTGGTGGACATTCCCTATAGGACACAGATTCAGCTTTGCAGTGGCATAATCATCAATCTCAGCCCACCAGTCACACCTGGTGAGTTGTTCAGAGAGATAACATAAAGGCTTTTGGTGAACAGGACTAAAAGTCATTGATGACAACAGACTGAAGTGTCCGGCAAGGTATTTGCATATTCCAAACACCACCTCCCACCAACCAGGTATGATGTATTGTGTCCTTCCTTTGTTCACAATTACATTCCAAACAGCAACTTTGGAGACAGCAGGCACTTTAAGAAAGCTTTGCAGATGCTTGTCCTTCCTTAAGTCTTGCTGAGATAGTTTAGGAATATTCTCACATGTGAGCAACTCCATAACATACAGGCCAAGCAATCAGAAACTATTATTAAATTAACCTCATTCCTCTCTGTGGAGCCCTTCACGTCAACCAGTTGAGTGCATTTTATTTCTATTATATTAGAATCCGCTGTAAAGAGTTATGTTAGAGTGATTTCATTTTTTCAACAAACCTACTCACCATCTGCATTTGGCAAAACTCGTTGACATCAGTCTTTGTTGCTTAGCAATAAATACTTGTGCTCACTCCAGTCACAAAGAGTGTTCATTACTTTGTCATTCAGACATTTTACACAGCCTTTATGGCCTTAGAAATTGTTTATTTACACTGGCCTTGGAAGAGAGGCTTAAGAGCTGAAACCCAAACTGTAGAATGAGAGGAAAGGCACACAGATCTTGAAAAGTGTTGGGCGCAAATAGTGAAGAACCTGTAGTAGATCCACAAGCTTGAAAATGAAGAAAAAAAAAAGCTAAAATAAATCAATGCAATAACTATAAAATATTAAAGCAATTATAGAGCATGCCAGACACCAACAGTCTTCAATGCTATTGAAGTGTATGTTTTGTAATAGTATCATATCAATATGTGCTAATCAAGAATATATGATATAAAAATGTGCTTTGTGCTGATATTCTGTAGCTGTATGTGTAGAATACCTGTGTCAGGTATTCTAATTTAAGCAAAATATCTAAAAAATTTGCATTTCTATAGCGTTCCACGGTAATGGTCTTGTTACTCATAACTCCAGAATTAGTTGAATTTAGCAACAACTTTTACAGTTAGTATTAGCTCAGAATTGATCCGTGTTGAAACCTTTGAGGAAAGTTTTTATTTATAGAAAGTTAGTAGAAGAAATGCTCAAAGCTACATAATTGTAATTGCTTTACTCACTTAGCAGTGACTATGGCCCACTTCTGTTTAGTTGTCTAATTTTAAGATATTAACCTTTGGCACTCAGACTAGAAAAAATTGAACTTGGAGGCTCCAAAAAAAGCATAATTAGAATTGAAAATTAAATGGGTCACTTGTGTTACATCTATGTGTTACATTTAATAGATGAACAAGCTAACAAATGAACATGACAATGAGTCATCTGAAGTCAGAAAACAGCACACTGTTGAATATCAGATAATATATAAAATGCTTAGGCTTTGTGTTTATTTGTGGACACATTGTGCAAACTAAGTTGATCATTTCACATGGGTAGCAGCAGAAAGGCAGAAAAATTCAGAATATGTGATAACAAATCTGTCATTGTCAGGGTGTCCACTACAAAACATACAAGAGACTTGGCATATTATTCAGGAAATGGCAAAGAAACCTTCCCAGAGGAGAACTTCATTCAGACATTGAATTTGGTTTACAGGTAGTGAGTTTGATTCTGGTCTACCGCTAGAATTTTTCACTTTCAGTCTTAAGCAAAATGGTAATAATAGAAGTATCCAAGAACTGTGAACTGGGCATTTTGAGTTAGGCTGCTGGTGAAGCACTGTGACCTTAACAGATACTCCAGTCAAATCTAAGAGAGATTGTGCATAAACAGCTGATCAGACATGTTTAAAGACCACAGCTTCCATGCACCCTTCAAGACTAGAATCAGAGATTGGAAAGTGAACTTTTTTTACAAAAGTCACACTCTTTCAAAACGTACAGCAAGCTAGAAGGAAAAATGCTCCCTCTGTGCCAGCCTTAAGTCAGGATGTAAGTCAAGTTCCCCACCTGGAAGGGCCAATGCCACCATGTCAGTGCAATGCTGACATGAACTGCTCTGGAGGCACGAGGATATTGCCTGCACACTGACACAGAAGTCCTGATTTTGCGTCTCAAATGGCTGCTCCTGCTCAGTAGGATTTTCTTTGGGAATCTGCAATGCACTGTGTTGCGTGGCCCTGCTCAGTGTGCTGAAGGGAACCTTGACAGCTGTCTGAATGGCTGCTCAGTTCAAACACACACAGCCATTAAGTGCAGACTTGAAAGTCTGACCCCCAGTCTTTTTGGAAATGTCTCCTATTAAATACAACATGCTGCTGAAATAGAAAGCAAAACACAAAGGGAGCTGTGCTGATACAAGATAAAAATCTTTCCTTCAGTAGGAAGGATAAAAATGTAAAAGCAACTGGACAGAACGAGAAAAAACCCTAATCAAAAAGTCACATTCTGACAAAAAAAAACTGATTTGAGAGATGAAAGATGACACTTTGAGGACTCAGAGGCTGAAAATAACAAGAAACCTAAGGTTCCTCTTTTGGTAAGGCTGGTATTCTTCAATACCCAAGAGCACCTGTAAAAGTTTTCTGAAGGAAAATGCTGACTTTTGTAAAAATGTGGTCAATGGAGGAGGAACAGCTTATTCTCAGTAAATGATGGGTTAGGCTCTGTGTTCCTGACAAATTCAGGTTCAAGTTGAATGACCAATTGCCCTGATACAGGTTTGGAACAGTTCCACCTTTGCAGTGCTGATTATATTAATATTTCCCTTTCCTCCTATGCTCCTTCTCTCTCTCTCAATCTCTCTCTCCAGAATGTCACTTTCTCTTTGCCTGTTTCTAATTAGTTTTTTACTATTTTTCTGTGGCAAAGGATAACTTAAACATCAACATCAAACTCTTTCTTGAAGAAGAAATAATGCCCTTGTCAAATTATGAGTCCTGAATCGCTTAGACAATTTTGAAGTGACAGAGAAAAATAACATGTGACTCAGCTTGAGGTTGGGCAGAAATCAGGAGGTTTTTCTCCTCTTGTTTCAATCACCTGAGAATGGTTAAATTGGGTAATTGAATGGTCTGGTCTGGATTTTAAGACTTCAAATAAGGTTAATGAGATGCTAGTGGGACCCTAGGCTGTGGTGACAGAGCTAGCACAGCCCCTTTTCAGCCACCTGAAGGAAGGTATACCACCCAGGTTCAAGAGGACAGGGAGTCAGTGGTGCAATTTGATATTCCCCTTTCCCTGATTCTCTGGAAAACACCAGCTGCAGCAATACCTCTCCTTTACAGGGGTTCCTTGGTGCAAACTCATGGCATTAGGGAGCAGACTGCATGCTGATGTTCCTTCTTTTGCCCATAAACTTGTTAATCAGCAGGCCTACAGTTGAGCTTCTTGTATAGGAAGCACTACATTAGGGTGGTAGGGAGCTGTCAGGCATTCAACTAACGGCAAGAAAAAACATGTAAAATGTTAAAAAACATCTCTTTATGTGCAAGTTATGCAAGAGGGAAACTGTGCCTATAGCTTTTATGTTTCTGAAAGATAAAGGTATTCAGCAAATATTTGCTGCACTCAGTGGAATGAGTCTGTGAAACTGGGATACCATGTACTGCTGTTACTAAAAACACCAAATTGGGCATCACAAAGATAAAATAAAGGGGGCTGTAGGGGAAATAGAGTTGTTTAGTTGTCATTCCTTGACTATGCCTTTTCCATTTTGTATTTAAATTCATAATTTTTGCAGTATTTTACAGGGACAGGTGCAACAGTAGACCTGCAGACAAAGAATTTTGCTCCTGCTGCAGGTAAAGCTCCAAATTCAACAGTTTATCTCCTCCTTGAGGGATACTTTTTCCATACTTTTATCAACAAAATGGATCAATGACTCACTGCTTGCCAATACAACTCACACTGCGTTTTCTCATTTCCCTAGAACCGAGACACTCAGAATAAAAATAAATGTTCTCACCACTTCCTGTCCTGCTCTCCAGCAGAAGTGTTTCAGGGATTTAATTTCTCATCCCTGGCTTTCCCAATCTCTCTCATTATTGATGGGAGTGTCCTGCAACAGGAAATGGCCCTGTCATGTAAGCGTCAGTGTGTTAAGGACTTCTTCCAGCTAAAAATAGGGCTAAAAATAGGTACCAGAGCTATCTTCTAGTTTGTTCCTGTTGTTTTGTGTTAATTTCCAAATGTCACACATAATATAGAGCTTAGAATAAACTCAACCTTTTATGCCATTTAAATGCAACAAATTGCTTTTCACAGCCTGATTTGCAAATGTACTTGAGATTCTATTAAGTATTTGCCATGTAGTTTATGATGTGTCCATGCTTCAGGAAGAATCGGTACATGATGCATCTGCTAACTTGTTTTAGAGATTAGTATTTGCATTGCAGAAACACTTGGGTGACAATCAAGAATGAGGCTGCACTAGGATCTGTGCAGGTAATCATCTCCTTAGGTCCTGAGAAGGGAAATATCTTTGTGTTAATGGTTCACTGCCCCAACACCTTAGTGGGTTAATGGAAAATATTGTACACCAGTAGTGTTAGCAATGAAATTCAAATCCAGAATATCTACTTGTACGTTGAACCACTGTTAATCACCATAACATTCAACACCATTTATCTGGGTTCAGATAGCACATGCTCATCCTGTACATGAAAAATATGGTCTAATTAGCTTCTTCTAATAGAGATATAAGATATGCCAAAAAATCACAATGCTTGCATTTATTGTGTAGAAGTTTATATAATTAGATAACCTCTGACATTTAATGGCTTGGGGAAAAAGACTCAGAACTAAAAAACTCATAGATTCTGATTTCAGCAGAATCTATTTTTGTTTGGACATAGTTGTTACTTGCCCTCTCATCTCTGTACATTAGCCAATATAACTGGAAAAGCCATTAAAAGCAAGGCTCTTTGGAATTGCTTGTTCAACTTGAAGATAAAAAGTTCTGGTTAAACACATCCAAATGCTTTCCACTGTGAAAACAGTCTCTCTCTTCTTTCTAGCAGTTCCTTAGTCATCAAAATTAAAGCTGTGAAAAAAAAAAAAAAAAAAAAAAAAAAAAGCATGATATCAATGCCTTTTTTAAAAAATACCTATTAATAATTACAGCTTTAATGAATGGCACACTGAACATTTAAAATCCAAACTCAGTGGAGCAGCACTAAGTTTACTCCTCCCACCACCACAATTAGCAGGTCAAGGCTGCAGAGAGGGAAGAAGGTTTAATTTTTGGAAATGAGTGGGAGCAAAGATTTTCACTGAGTGGTCCCACAGTGCCTGATACTCTCGAGCTTTCTCTAGGAGTGCAACTGAGGAAGAGGACCTGTATTGGAGCATGGCTGAGGCAAAGCAAAGAACCTCTTAAGGGAGAAGGGAAGGTAAATTTGACAGACACAGTGGGACGCCTTTGCCAGTTTCAACACCACCTGGCACAGCTGATGAACATCATTTGGCCAACACGACAGAAACTTCTTATGGCAGCATCTCGGTTCAAGCCATTCATTATCAGTACACCTTCTGGGGTTGGCTCTGCAAAGAGTAGAATGCTGAGCATGTCAGTTTTGATAGGATTTCACTGGAAGATTTCCTTTTAACTTTTGATTGACTACAGTTGAGCTCTGTGAATTTTTTATGATACTGTGTCTAAATCCACCTCTCCCTATGTTGGCAGGACTCCCAGTGTGTCCTGCAAACCATCTCTTTGCATCCTGCTTGCGTTGTTGCCTTTCTTTCATCTGCCCAGCTCTTATCTTCAGAGCTGCTTATTCATCTTTGCATGTCAGATGTCCATATATTTCATTCAACTTTTTCTTATGGTTCACTTCTGTCAAAAACCTCTAAAGCTAACATAGACAGAAAACTATTTTCCATTTCTTACTTCTAATTTTTACTTTCAATTTTTACTTTGGTGTGATTTTGCTAATGCTACATATAAACTGAAAGGGAAAAAATCCAAAAAAAGTAGAATTTGTTAAATCATGAGTACATTTTGATTTACAAGATCAGGCAAGTAATCTGAAGCTATATTACACTTTCCAGCCCATGTTTTACAAATTGCTTAATGACTTGCTTCTAGGAATATACAAATTTTATTGCATTAATGGAGGATTTTCACCTTCTTGACTTCATGAATAAGCTGATATAGACACAAGTACATCTCAGTCTGAAGATAATCAAGTGTGTGGTGGGGTGAAATTTTCTTCCTGCCTGTTATGCTATACCTAGTGATGTTAAATTCTGAATTAGGATGCATGACTGCACAATTCCTTTGCAGATCAGAATGGTTTCTTTTCTTGAATGCTAAAATGGTTCCGTGGCATGAAGTAGAAAATTTGTGGTACAAAATATCTCGAGAAAATAATTGACTCAGTGAATAATTTATTGAATTTACTGAAAATATTGACCTAGATTTAATGTTTTCACATTCAGAACATGGAAAAGGAGTTAAATTGGTATGTTGAGTTAGCTTAGAGTAAGACTGTTGCAGCATGATTAATTTACAAGTGTGAGTTGGTACTCATGAAAAGCCATTTAGCTATTAAATGCTCTGCTTGGGTTACGCTGACATTTTCTTCAAACTAAGACCAGTGGGCTGATATTGCCAACCACTAATGAAGACAAAAGCTGTGAAAAAAGATATTGGGAGAGATTATCAGGCTTGGGGATAGGTAAGGACTGAAATTCTGAATCTTCTAACCCTTCACTTTCTTTTTTCATCACATTTGAATAGACCTGATACTGGGTCGTCATCAGCCTGGTATCTTGTCTTAACCATTTTATATTCAAACTGTAGAAGCTACTAAAGTTTAAAGTACCTTAAATAAGTATTAAATAAGTAAATAAGCCTACTCAGAAGAGTGGCTGCTAGACCTGCTTATGCTTTTTGACCAAAAAAAGGCCTCCAATAGCAGAGAAAATTCAGAATAGAAAATTTTATTGTATGTCCAGCAAGAAAAGCAAGACTTGGGTAACAGCACAGTTAGGTAATACAAAAGGAATATGAAATAAAACTGATAGATGAATGTAATTTTCTATTCATTACTGATTCAGACTGATGTAGTTTCTTTTGACAGAAATCCCTTCCTTTTAATGGACATCAAATAGCCAAGCTGATGTCAGGCCTTCCTAAGAAGCAGAATGTATCACATAAAGCTTTCAGACTAGAGATGTGCTGCACCTGTAGGCATCTAATTGTGTAGACATACCCTTTCTCATCAAAAGGCATTTTGTCTTGCCTGATTTACATGAATTGTGCAGTTCTTGGTTATGTACAGCAGGCATTGATGCAGCCTTGCCCAGCACCAGGCGTGACTGTTGGGAGAAATCTCCAAGAAAGAAACTACTTAATACAGTCTGTCAGCTGCTTGAAGCTTTCAACAAATACTGTTTTGCAGAACTGTTCTCTTCAGGAAGAAGTTCACATAAAGGGTCACACTGTTTTCAAGAAAAAGAAAAAGTGTGTCAGCAAATGCTGGCTAGAAGGGAAGGACTTTAAGGGGTATGGGATTTGAAGAAGGGTTGTGGTACTCATGAAGGAAATGGTGGAATTGTGTAAGCTAAAAGAGAAATTTAAAGGGAGAGAGATAGAACAAAAACTGTGGGGGAAGCACTGAGGACCTCCAGGAATGTAGAGGGATAGGAGGCCAAACTTGAATGCTTGACAAAAAGAGGTCTGGTTGGGGTTCAAGCTACAATATCACTGCGTTTTCAGTCACCCTTTAAACTGTAATTTGCAACACACAAATCCAGAAGCAAACCAGGGAAAACAACTCTGTATGTGCTAGCAGCTTCAAAATTATGGTGATGTTAAGAGAAAGAGAAGATGGTTGAAAGGATTATGTGTTGCAATAGGATCATGAGAAAGAGAAAGGAAAAGGCATTTTCATCTTCTTTGCTTCATAAATAAATGATCAGTAGTGGGAAGAAGGATTTAGAAATCCCACAGTGTCCCCTACTTTGCACAAGAGTTCCCCAAGCACTCATGTGCAGCACCATTAATTCCTAGAAAAGCGTATCCCTTTCAGTGCAATGGTGATAGGAGATTCAGAGAATTGTTCAGTTTGCAACTGAAGATAACCCATCCTAGCCATCTACTTATAAGTGTTATGATTTCAGATACAGATGTCTGAGCTCTCTTCAGAGTCCATGGATAGAGCCTAGGGAGTGAATCTCTACCTCAGAGTGAGCGGAGTGACTTAATAGACCAGTTGGTTTTCTAGGAGGCTGATTTTGTAGACATAAATTAAAGATCTTAATGATTCTCATTGTAAAAAATGCATTATCAAGTTAGATGCAAGATATCTATTTCTTGGGGGATGTTGAAATCTGTCTGCAATATTTATCAAAAGTAAGAAAGCAAGAGCTATGGTAGTCTTCAAGTTCCCTTGAGTCTGCCCTCTTTATGCAATGCTGCCATGCACTAGCAACTCTCATATTTTGTGTCTGAACTCTTCTGAATAGGAACTACCACCTATAGGCAAATGCAGTTTCCTCCACAGCCAAAACCAGCAATTTCTGCTGCAGACTTGCAGACCCTCTTTCACTCTTTACCACCTTTACAAAACTTATCACAAGCTGAGTATACTCATGGTATAAGTCCACGCAGTCAGACTCCACCCTTGTGACCAACAAGAGCCGGAAAAAGAAGTACTAGAAATAAAACTACTGGATCCTTTCAGTGTGTAAGAATTTCTTTGTCTATATGTAGGGCAGTCAGACTGAGAGAATCCTCATAAATCAAAGGGAATGGCATGCCCAGGCTATTTAATAGTTTCCATAGCCAGATCTCTGACACTCAGTGTCTTCTGTGCCACAGAACTGCTGCTGGTGTACTGGCCAAATGCAACACAGAAAATTCCAGGAATGGACAACGAACCTACCACTGAGCACCAGCCACTGAATCTCTTTCGGAAAGCACATCCAGTTTAGTTCACAGGTGGCATGAGACGCAAGAATTGACTTGAAACGTACAGCAGTTCTGCAATTTCTTCAAGCAGATATAAATCAAGGAATGACTACTTAAAACAACCAACGCTTACTCCAGAACATGATCAGAGCTAGAAAATTATTTTGAAGCTTGGAAGATAAAGAGATGTTTGTATATGCTTAGATGACAGTCTTCAGCTATAAGCATGAGAGTGCACATTTTGACAATGGAGCAGATGCTTCCAATTACCTGCAATAAGGAGAGGAAGGGACAGTTGAAAATGTAACTGATATTAGGTGGCTGTCAGAAAGCTCTTGGATAAGGAAGAAAAGCATGCAAAGTATAAAAAAGTCACTTTGCTTTCATAGCATATTGATTTTAAGACTGCTCTACAAGTTGAAAAACTTGTGTGTATTCTGATGATTGAAAGCAAAACAATCAAACTGGAAATCCGAATGTAGAGTGCTCTTCCTGTTTTAAATCACGACAAACTTTACTCGTGAAATATTTCCTGTGATGCTCTACAATGTTATTAAAATTTAAAGAGGTTTACATGTTTAACTGTGCTTACTATTTGCTCATACAGTGCTTCTATGTGAACAGAAAATAGAGATTCCCATAGGAAGGGACAGCTTGTAAAATACAGAACTGTACAGCATAGAAAAGAAGGCACATAAATGTAGCCCTTTTATTTACCATTTTGCAATTACTACATGCCACATCCTGGGGCATGATTTTGATCTGCTATGTGCTTAGCAGGGTGATGTTCAGCAAGGCTGAATGGCCTGCCCAAACCATGCATGTGGTGATGAGCAAATTCATGTCTGGTCACTTGATCTATACTAATGCAGGCTGCTTGCACTCTCTGGTAATGGCATGCCTATTTTCTTCTCTCTGAGCCTTGTGAAGAAGACAAGAACCATAGACAATCCTTCCCTCCAGTGTGTTAAACCTGTGTTCCAGACAGACGTTCACATTTTCCCACCACTCTGATAGCTGGGCAGTTATGAACTTGTCCATGTGACACACAGATGTGTGAGCTGCTATCAGAAGATACAATGGTAAAAGCAGATACACAGGTTTTGGACAAGGGTGTGCTGAACAAGCCAGCACCAAGCTCAAGACCACTCTGCATCCACTCATGTAGCCAAGCACTTGGAGAGTATCAACACATCTGCCAAATGATACAACAATGAAAGCACAGTTGTGAGTTTGTTCTCCTGGACAATCCCAAATGCATTTTCATCTCTTCAGTTCCAGCACTCTTCTCTACTTCTGTGATTGTCTGGGGGGAAAAAAAATCAATAACACAGAAACATGCTTTTGGCAAAAGGTGTATACTCTTAGTCTTGTTTCTATTTAAAATGGATCTATCTTGGCTGTGTAAAAAAGAAATCTCTTTTCCATGCACCTCTGCAAAAAGTATGAGAAAAATGCATCAAAGATAATTTTTTCGTAAAAATATGAACTTATTGATAATTGAGATAATATTTTATTGATAATAAATATAATTTTTCAAAAGGTCTTCTTTCACCCCACTGCTTTTAGATGTGGTTGCTAATTTATATGCAGTACTTGTACACGCCAGAGCTTACCCACACTTTAGGGGCCACTGAAAAATCCTGCAGGAAAAAGCTCTTTTCTTGGCAGTTTATGCAAAACCTCAAATACAAATAACTGAAATTAATTTAAAAATCACTGTTTTGGGACTATATGCACTCAGTAGTACTATCTAAAATTCTGTCTACAGAAAAAAGTGTTGCAATTGATTTAAGGTAACACATTCCTCATTCAACAAAGTTCTTACTGGTTACTTTCAGAGAATTGTTCTTACTCTTGGTGTTCTGCTAAGTTCCCCAGATGGTTTGACATTGGCCTTTCCTGGCTAATTTGTGGTGCCCTGAAGAAAGAGTGGATAATGAATTCTACATTGCAATTAGATGCCTCATTTTGTTCTTCCTCAAGAACCACAGGAAGCTGCTCAACACTGATAAGGACTTAAAGAAATTCTGAGCAGCTGGATATCCCCTCTTTCTCCAAACACTGATCCACTGTGGGCAAGTCAAGGAAAGGTAACCACTTGCTTATTTGGATGGACAGAAGTCGTGGGGGTTATAATTAAGAATTCACTATTTGATACCAATATCATGTTGTAAAGAAAGTCAGTCCAAGTAAGTAGACTGGGTACAGCATATACAAGTAAGATCCTATGTCCTCATTTACCCACTTGGGAAAAAAGACAAGGAGTTCAAGGAAGCAAATCTGAAAGAATATGATAAAAAATGTTGAAAGCTTCTTGAAAAACTGCAGTAGGCCTTTTCAAACACATCCTGATGTTTGACGTTTGTTGAACAAAACGAAGTTCAACAATGACTACTGCAAGAGGCTAAACACGCACAATCTGCTGAAATTGCTGCCAGTATTACACCCTGGCTCTGTGGGCTTTATACACCAGTCTCTTCTACCCTGGCTGTGTACACATTAATTTCTTTTCCCTGAAATTTTGTCCCTCAAGAAATGTAAAATAATAAAATATGCAAAAATGGAGACAAAAATTAAAGTATAACGAATGTAATAATTGTAACTTAAATTTCAATTAAAACTTAATTATGTTGTAGTATAATGACAAGAGTGCAAGGGGCACTTGGAGTGGAGTTCATAGGCCTTTAGTGGTATTTTAGACATCCTGAAATATCTGAGGCACTGGCACACAGTTTACCAGACGGTATAGGACCTGTGGAAGACTTCTGATTTTCTGGAGCAAGAAGGTTAGGAAGGGTGTCTTAAAGTGATGCTAAATATAATTTTGGCTAGTAAAGTTAATACCTTTTGTCTAGGTTTAAATTTGAAAGGCAACTACAGATAAAGCTCTTCTGTATATTCCTTCATGACTGATTTCTACCATACATAGATGCTGAGTAACTTTACTAATATAGATTAGCAAAACAGTAGAAACAGAAGTATCAAATTTTCTTTTCATTTTCAGAATTGACAGGAGGTACATTATCTTCTGAAATTCTGCATAGGTATATTGCATAGTTAATATTTTTTAATGACAATTCTGCACATTAAATAGAGTGATTCACTGTATAAGTAACAGTAATTTTAATCTCAGCTGGACACCAACCACATCTCCTGTCATGTGACAGAAAAAATGAAAAGACTAGGGAGGATCCAGCTGGGACTTCTCAACCAAAATGCCAGTTATGTAGAAAGTGTAACCATCTTGTTCTTTCAGGGCAATGTCACAAGAAATCAGGAAAAACCCCAAACATTAGTTATATCATATGACACACAAAGTCATGAAGTGTTCCAGAATTTTTAGCCTAGAGAAGACAAGACTGAGAGGGGATCTTACCAGTATCTGTAAGTATCTGAAGGGAAGGTGCCAGGAGGGTCAATCCAGGTTCTTCTCGGTGGTCCTGAGCAATGTGGATGAGAGGCAATGGGAAGAAACTGGATCACAGGAAGTACCACCCAAACATAAGGAAGAACTTCTTTACTGTGAGAGTGACTGAGCATTGGAAAAGGTTGCCCAGAGAAGTTGTGGAGTCTTCCTCTCTGGAGGTAGTCAAAAGCTCTCTGGATACAAGACTGAGTAATGTGCTCTAGGGGACCCTGCCTGAGATGTTGGACTAGGTGATGTCCAATGGTCACTTCCAACCTTACCCACTCTGTGATTCAGTGTGTGATATACATTTGGCATTCAGATTAAGACAGTTAATTGTGCTATTATACTAATGTGCTTTATTTAAAATGACATCATGAGTATGGCCCAGGTAGAGGCATATGTGAAAGAGCACTTTACAGTATATTTTTGAGGCCATTTCAATGTAGTGCAGTTGTTTCTCTGTGGACTGTCAAACAGTTGCATCAAATATACATCAATCAAATTGGTAAAAGAAAAATTATTCTCCTACAAAGTTTGCCACAGTGAAGATATAATATATCCATATCAAAGCTAAGAAGTAAGTATCTGAATTTAAATACATTTATGAAAAGCAAGGAATAACAGAAAATTCGAAATTAGAAACTGAGCAGATTCCCTCTGACTGGAGTGCAAGTGGAACACAGTGCAAGTTGACAGGCAACTGAGTTTTGAACAGGGTACCTTGTTGCTCTATTCAGTCACTCAAGCTAAGGAAGTGTTGAGATCCATTTTCTCACTTCCTGGTGTGTCTGCTGACTACTATTAACTTTCTTAATCAGATGTTCATATTCAGGTGCATAGAACATTTCTACCACACAGGAGTCAGGGTCAGAAATAGTAAATACTGTTAAGCAGAGGTCTGGACTGTATAGTCATGGGCAACTTAGACTATAGCACAGCCTGCTCCATAAAATTGTCAAACTCAATAGAATTAAAGACACATGTGTAGTACCATCCAAATTCAGGATCTAAAAGCTTTTTTTTTTTCTAAAAAAAAAAGCATTTTTATAAAGCCATCCAGAGGGTAGAAACTGACTTTTGGCAGTGTCTGTAGAACCAAGATGTGTTTTGGATAAGATATGATGAAACTTAGAGTAGTATGAGAGGATCAAGAGACAAACTGAAAACAAAAATACTGACATGGTAGCAGCCATTTGTAATAACCATTTTGTTAGTCTGCACACATCTTCAGTGTGCAGGTTAATATCCTGTATGAAGAATCTGTACATTCCAAAGACTCCCCAGGTGGTTCTTGCTGCAGAATTGATCAAACTGCAAAAGATAAGATACTTGAAAATAGTCAGTAGAAAGTGTTCCTTCAGGTGTCGAAATGATTGTGTAGAACAACCTTATGCAGATACTTAGAATATCTAGGATGTGTTTTTCATTTAGTTCAAGGTACTCAGTAGTGATGGATCATGCATATGCTGGAGGGGCCACTCAGGACCATGGCTCAGCCAGCTATACCAATTGGACAGAGCAGCAATCTGGGGACTGCCTCCTGATCCAATTGAAGGTGCTGCTGGAAGAGCCCTTGCAGCAGAGATTCTCATTACTCCTCAGATTGCAACCAGCCTGCCTGCTTATGAAATTTGTTTTTCTCACCTATTTACCCTATGCCAAAATCCATGAATGTCTGTGCTACTCTGCACTTCTTCTCTGACAGCAAGTGAAAGTCAGTGTAAGCTTAGATTGTGTAATACATCAACTAAATGTGAACACACTGGCTCAGGCACTGGAGAAGTACAGTTGTATTATAAGGTGCTTTCCCTGGGTTAATGGTGCTCCTCAGACAGGTGAACAGACCTAGGGGAGTACCATCCTAATGCAATTAAAGCACTTTGAGCATCCTGGGCTGGCTGGCTAGAGGTAGCCTAAGAATTTTTTTCAATACAGATATTCTCTCTGAGACAATAGAAAAGTTGGGCTACATTTTCTTCCTTTGCAGGTTTTTGGTGGTGGTGGTGTGTGGTTTTTTTTGTTTGTTTGTTTGGGGTTTTTTTGTTTTTTTTTTTTTGTTTTTTTTTTTTGTGTATATATTTTTACTGCTTTGGCTTCAAAGAAGCAGGACTACAAGAGCAAAAAAGGATAGCAGCTTTAGTCTCTCTAAATTAACTGTATTCCTTTTCTTCCCTAAAAAGGCAATTATTATCTTCCTAACACCATGATTTATTTTGATAAACCTTTCTTTGCATGAATGCATAGAGACAGAAGGATTTATCAGTACTGGTGAAATAAAAGTCTTATAGTTCAAATATTTTTATCTATGTATTTCTTCTAGTCCCATATCTTGAACTACATGTTGCTCCTGGTGATAGTTTGCCTAAGAAAGGAGCAGGCCAAGACCTCTGTGTTTACAGCCAGAAATCTTGGTTAAAGTAGTGTAGTGATAGGCTTGGCTAAAGATTGTCTATTCTTCAGAGCCAACTTCTTCCACCAAAATTGAGATGGCAGGACACTATTGTAGGGGTTGGTTTTAAGGACCACTGAATGTGAACATCTTTCTGCAATGTTACCAATAATATGAGTGCTGTGTTTAATGGCAGTATAACCTTTCAATGAGTGAGAAAGGACAATCTTATTTTATACTTTTTGCAGATAAAAAATGTGAAACCCTAACCTTGGTTGGAACCTCCAGATACTATTGGAATAGTCATAAAAACAAATAAGGATGATAAAACTACAATAGCAATAAGGTCAAGTCACTATGCCATACCGTAGTTCTCCAAGGAACAGGCCGCTGTGTTACAGCCTCATTTTTCTGTTATGCTACCAACTATATGCTATTTATCAAACACCTTTCTTTAACAAGTGGGGAAAAAAGTTCCACGTGGTATAACTATATTCTAAGTAATCTTCAGTTCCACTGCAGTGCTTTCTCATATAGGAAAGTAATTTTTGGCCTGGATTCATGCAAGAAGAACAAAATAGCCTGCCTATTTTCTCTCTTAGCAAATTTTCCAAAAGTAGCCCTGAGTTACTCAGGTCAGAGTCCCTAATCTGCCCTTTTGCACTAAACAAAGAGCATGTACCAAAAGGGACTGGCAAGAGACTGATCTTATGGGGGAGGAAAAAAAAAAAGGCAATTTTGCTGTCAAGTAACAAGTTGCTCTGTCCTATTGGAGATATATGAGATATATGGAGAAAGGAAATTGGGTGAAAGATATTGAAAGGTGAGTCCTTACCCTTGAGGACCCCACCAGAAAAGCCTAATGGTGGGGGCTCTTTTCTCAAGAAATATAGATTTATGCAATCACTATGCAAAAGGAAAAGCCTCCAAAGTTTTCCTATAAAAAGACATCACAAACCAAAAGCAGCCAAGGGGTTCATGACTCAGAAATTTTATAGTAAGTTTTACTCAGAAAAGGAGGGTGCTGAGGAGCTTCATTTACACATGGTTCTGAGGACCTGCCAGCTCCAAGACTATGATGGGTACAGAGAGGAACAGTGGTGTGGAGCTCCCTTTGTCCAGGGTTGTAAAGACTTTCCAGGTCCTGGAGGACCGTGGCAGAGTGCAGACTGGAGCTGTTCATGTTTTATTGTCCTTGTGTATATGTCCTTTCAGAAATGTGCAACATTCTCCATCTGAGTGGCAGAGGAGAGGAGAGGAGCATGACATGGTCTGGTTTAATACCTGTCCAGGCATCCAGGTATATTAGACAGGAGAAGCAACAATGGAGAAGCAGCCACTCCTCATTTCCATGTGCACCCAGGTTGCTGAGCCCTTTCTATATCCATCTTGGGTCTCCCATGTCACCCACTCCCCTTGTGACACAGCCACCACCAACATTCTACCTGCAGTGATTCAGCCATGACATTGAAAGGGTTGGTGACTGGAGTTAGTGCTGCATCACTGTGACATGGCTATTATCTTCCACCTTTCAAGAGAGAAGAAAAAATGATGAATAATCATCATAATAAAATCTGGACAACTGGTAAGGCAAGGGAGGAAAATTAAGTAGCTGTAGCAGTAATGTAAAGGACAGCAGCTCAGCAAAGGTTGAAAGAGAATTAAAAGCAGCAGGTCCTACCTACTGCTCACTTTTAAAGATTTATGGGGTACTTGCTTCTGAGATTTGTGTGTTTGAAGGCTAAATGCTGGAATAATGATGCTTGTCAAGTTGACTGAAGGTAGTATTTCACTGCTTTTGAATTGAATACATGTCCAAGACCAAACCCTGCATCCAGGAATGGCTGACAGTCCTGAGGAGGTTTCATCATGCAGTTTCATTTCTTCCCCAGAAATGAACCAATGGTTTTGCCAGAGACTTTCATGTGCTACATACTTCAGTTGGATACTGCAATGAAATACATGAATTAGTTTCCGTCTGCTTGGTTCACTGCAGGATATTACATTATCTTTAATTGACAGGACAAGAGGCAATGGACACAAACTGCAATACAGGAGATTTCATCTAAACATCAGGAAACACTTTTTCACTGTGAGAGTGATTGATCACTGTCACAGGTTGCCCAGAGAGGTTTTTGAGTCTCTGTCCTCAGAGATATTCAAATGCTGTCTGGTTGTGGTCTAGGGGAGCCTGCTCTAGGTGAACCTGATTGAGAAGAGGGCTGGATCAGGTGATCTCCAGAGGTCCTTTCTGACCTCAACTGTTTAGTAATTCTGTGATCTTTGGTGCATGAAAATCATCTCTTTTCCCATATTTAATACATTCTTATTTATTTTAGTTTGACAAATGTTAAAGTGGGAGCAAGGAAAACTGATTTTGTACACAAGAAAGATGACTTTTCAATAATCATGTTCAACTGCAAATTATAATAAACTTCCAGCACACCCTTTAAATGCTTCAACTTCTGTGTGTCCCAACTGTGCCTACTTTGACATTCAGTGACAGACAAGCAGGGAAGTGGTTGGAAATTACAGGATCCTGTTGGTTAGAGATAGGGTAGAGGAATATTTGAAACATGCTCCCAGACTCTCCTCATGACACAGGATCCAACTCACTCAGCTGGCACGCAGAATATTGCTGGGTGGTCTCTATTGCCTTCCCTGATGTGTTTAACATTGACCTGAGAGGAGACACTGGGTGACAAGTTCATCCCAGCTTCCCCTTTCATCATTCTTTTGTGTCCTTTGCTTCTAGGATACCTTATCTAACAGTGCCCAAACAATTTCAAGAAGCTCCAGGTGTTTTGCCTGCTATTGGCTGCACTGTGCTTTGTACATTCTACATTTGACAAGGCAAAAAATGTATTAAAAAGAATTTTGTTGCTGTGGGCTACCATGTAATGGTTTCATAGTAGATCCAGAGAGCTCATAGGGTGAAGTGGTGAAGTGCAATGCCTCCCTTCCGATCCCTGTGAAGAACTTGTGATGTCCACTGCCTCCTCAGCCCATTGTCAGAGGCATCATACAATAATAAGGTGTTTTATCTCCCAGCAAGAGTCACACACTTTCATTTTCTATTTTAGGCAGGTTTTGTTTGTTTGTTTCTGTCAGGATGGGGTAGGACAACTTTAAAAAAAGCAACTAAAAGTAGAAATGAGAGAGCAAGGACCATCCAGTGCATCACTGCCATTCCTTAGTTGCCTCAGTTGTGTTAACTTTATCTGTTGCTGGCATACGCAAACAGTGTCTGGGAATGTGGTAGCTGTGCAGGAAGCAAGGGTTGTGTAAAAATAGTTACTGTAGTAATAAAGTATGGTAGATGTCCTCCAAAGTGAAAGAAACATGTGTCTGCTGCCCAGAGAAACCTGTGGTCCTACACAGTTGATGGCTAGAGTTGTAGTGATTTGAGAGAATTTTAAAATTTGCTTATCAGTTTGCAAAAATGAGAAATAATAAAGTTTCCAGAAGGGCGGGGGTGGGACAGGATATAAACAAGAACAAAACACAACAGAAAGCACAGAAACCTACTGAACAAACTATTGTTCTGTTTAATTTGACTTTAATCAGATTCTCATTTTCCTTCCAATCTATCCATGATTTGGCTCTTAGGATAGTTTGAGAGGGCTAGTATGATTATGTCACCAAAGGCTGTGACCTACTTCAATGCTGCCTCCTTCCACTCTTTTCAGAAACTGGTATTCTTTCAAAAGGAAACGGAAGAGAAATGGGCCTGTCAAGATTTAATGATGCAGAAAACAATAAGAAAAGCATGTTTTAATGTGATAGTCTTAGTATTTTACACAGGAAATACAAAAAGGCAGAAAGGGATTTAAAAGATCCCCTCTAAGTCATCCAGTTCTAAGGGTTCAATAAACAAATGCACTGCACACTGAAAAACAAGCTCTTTGATTATTTTTCTATCCCTAGAGAAGCAGCAGTAAAATCAAGAGGACCATTATAAGATGTGAGTAAGAAGCAGCACCCAAGGAAATGAAAAAAATATTAGAATTGTTATTATCTATGCTTACAATAGAAGTATTGCATAGTAGATAAGAACACTGGAAGGATGCTTTTTTCATATCTTGCATTATATCTTTCTGAACAAAACCCCTGTGTGGACAACAGAAGCTTGTTCTAATAACAAAAATGTTGCCTGAAATGAAATTCTTGACATACCAATCATTCTCAGTAGCAAAGCCATTTTTCATATAAAACATGTTTTGGAGTAAGCTTTAATGAATGTCTCAAACCAACTCATCTAGCTTATTTTCTCAAGAATGGAAGTATTTAAATAAATTTAATAGAAAATCTATTACAGAGACACCACCAATGCAGCCTGCCAAATCAGGTTTATTTATTTTTTTATTTTTGAAGCACAAAAAGTTGCACACTTTCTTCAAAACTACTTAAACATACATATTTTTTGGTTAAAATGGATGATGGTTTTGATTAAAATTAATTGCCCTCTGTGAAAACTCCTCCCATTGCACCACAATCAAGGTGAAAGTCTCCAAAGTAAACAGGCTTCAGACCGAACACTGTGAAAAGAGAAACTTTTTTTTTTCTATAGTACAGCTTCTCTCTCATTCTAAAGGAACCCTTATGTACTAACATAACATAGTTGACTAACTTCTTATATAATCGGTTATCTCATTCTCTGAATTAGTTTGCTATTATAACTTAATGGAAAATTTCAAGTGATAAAAGCAAATTTTCTAGGGTCTTCATTTTAGCAATATTAAAAGTGAATTTGGTGCATAATCTGTGACACATCCCAAGGCATTGCTTTGCAAGTGTATAGTCTGCTTATCCATGTTGTAGTTAAATCAAAATTTATAAACTGGAAGTGGACAGCAAGTGTAAAAGATCATATTAAGGATCATGTCTTAAGGTAAAAAATCATTGGTAGATGAAAAGGAATGAGTTCCCACTTCTTTTTCTGAAAGAGAGAAAGAGAGAGAGAGAAAAAAAAGAGAAAGAGAGAAAAGAGAAGAAAGAAAGGAAAGAAATGAAAGAAATGAAAGCAAGGAAAGAAAGGAAAGAAAGGAAAGAAAGGAAGAAAGGAAGAAAGAAAGAACCGCAACCCATTAAAAACCCCTTGGTTTGATTTTTACGTAGATAAATAGAATGCCAGATTGTACCTCAGCTAGCTTGTAAAAATTCACAAGAAAACTTAACTTACATATACCAATTATCTTGGAACATACAAGCCACAAAGAGTGATCTTTAGATTCACCCTAATTTTCTATCAGTGGGTGCTTCATGAAACATTTGAAAACAGGAAAAGGAAAATAGAAAATAGAAGTGGAAGGCTTTTTGACCTTCCAACTAGCTCAGTGGTTTTCAGAAAAGCAGAAGTGAATTCCATTCACCTCGTATTAAAAAGTAAATCAAATTTCCTATATTTCTTGGGGGGAAAAAAAGATTTTTAGCTTGTGAGCTATAGCTTTGTTGCACTGAGTGTCTCTCAGAGGAAGAATGCCTCCATGTTGTCTTTCTTGGCACTTCAGCATTCCTCAGGAGGATGAGAAATCCGCAAAGGTATAAAGAAAACTGCCCTAGAGCTCGAGGCTATAAGGGGGCACCAGGAGACTGCACTGACAGGCAGAGCAGTGCATGCTACTGTAGCTACAGCCTCCTGACTCCACAGCATTCAGGCAGCTGTATTTGGCTCATAAAGCAACATTTAACGTGATCTTTCCCTGGCCTGTGTTGAGTAATAAAAGCACCATTAAGACAAAGTAGTGGGGCCAATTACAACAATCACACCTGACTAGTAGATCATGGTTAATAGGAAGGGCAGCCGAAGGAGCTGAGGTTTCTGAGTAGAGATCTACAGAAAAGAAACCTAAAAATCCCAAGCAATTTAAAAGGGGAAATTACTTTGTGTCACATTGAACTTACATTTGATGCTGGAAAATAAAACAGGTCTCTGAAGCACAACAGTTGGCTGTAGCAGCAAGTTCTTCCTGAGCTGAGGAAAAGAGCCAGATGTCTTATAGACACACAAGCAGCTGCTCTGCAGACATTTGATTGCTATTTTATACCAAATATCTAGCTCAAATGTGCCACACAGATATCATTTATTTGTATCACATAGCTCATGCTTACAGGTTGGAATCTGACTTTTAAGTTATTGTTACAAATTTATATTCAAACCTCCTTCACCTGCCCTGTTTTACATTCCATCTGTCCTCCTAAACCAGAGAACAAAACAATTATGTTTTTCTATTTAACAAAATGTGTAAATCCAGCTCTTATTCATCTTTATCTAAAGGAAAAAATAGTCAGACCTCCCCTGACAAACAAAATTGTTGTTATAACTTTTATCATCACTGGAATAAAAACATGTTTCTTTGGGTTTAGCTATTGGCAACCTGTCTCAAAATGTAGTGGAGTTTTTTTCCTTAAGCAAGTCAGTTCAGTCCATACACCATGCCTATTTATTAATTATCCTTCTTGTTGGAGAAATACACAGAAACACACTGGGGAGAAGTGGAAACTGCAAGCCTGTTGCACAAATCATTATGCTGGCCCTAGGTGGCAGGTTCATTATACAGACTCCACCACGGAGCGACCAGCCTGGTAGGTTGCAGACTCTTGGAGGTCAGGAAGGTTTTGGTGGGTGTGCTGCTTTGAAGCATTTGTTGAAACAATAAATAGATTTTCACCATCATGAAAAACATATAGATTTCCTCTAAGTCTTTTGTGCAGTTACTGAATTCTTTTGATTCCCCTTCTACAAACAGAACATCAAAATCAAAAAGAAAATGGTATTAAAAAAATCTTCTTCCTTTGGAGATGCTGGTTTTTAAATGCCATTTCAATATACTGACTACACAATTTGACAGTACCTTAAATTTCAGGGTCACATGACATCAATTCATGTTAGCACTTGATCTCATCTGCCCACCAATCTGTCATCTCTGATTAATTTAACTTCCCAACCTCTTAAGCAGCATCCAAATGCTTCCAGATTTAAAATGATAATAATAAGACAAATGTAGAGGAGTAATTTGCCAGAAAATGTATTTCTCATTTTCTTATAAAATATATGTTTTTTCCCTAAGACATGACATCAGCTTGAGGACTTGAAATGGAGGATTTAATGTGATTTATTAATGCTAAATCCATCTGTAAGACCGTAGTTCCTCAGAACTTAGAAGCCAACTCCATTTCTCTAGTAGGCCTTAACTCTGACTTTTGAGCTTGGGGGTGGATAAGTAATGCATTATACAGTGACTTGGTCACATAGCAGAAGTGCTTTTTCCCGTTACAACACGTTCATATTTTCCCTTCAGAGATCAACTTGTTTAGCTCTGCTACAACTAAGCCATCTTTTTGAGGGAAAGGAAGGAAATCCAAAATAATTGCAATGTAAATCATAAATACCTTTAAAACTTTCTGGAAAACATTTGCTGTACATTATATCTCACAAACAGAACATGCTCCAATCTGGTGTGGTACAGTAACCCTCCAGATACCAGCAGTACTGTGAAACCTTATCTCACTTCTATGATATAGATGGGAAATGACATTGGCAGAATCCTTCAGAATCTCTTATATTTTATATCTACCTGGTGAAAAAAATTGCTGGAGTTTGGAGCAGTCTGCCCCAGTGACAGCTCAGCTATCTGTTACTGAATTGCACTGTGACACTCTCTGTTATCAGTTCTCCTACCCACTCCCTGAAAATAACATCAGCCATGGTGGTGTTTTGGGACTTGCAATGCCTGGAAATAGTCTTCAAGCCAGAATGTGGTTCCAGAAACTACATAAAGGGCAGGTCTGGGTAATGAATATAGCTCTGGAAGGTGAGGGTAAATAGCTGCTCAAGCACAAATCTTAAAGAGAAAAAAAAGAGCAAACTCCTTCTGAAAAGTGAAATGATACACTTTACAAAATTCTGTGTACTTTTCAAGAAATCTAAATCCAGTTCTAAAGCCCTTTATGTAATACACAACAGTGATGTAGCTACCCAGTAGGACAATTACAGGATGTTCCTAGGCAGGACTAAGCTACTGCATAAATATAGAATGGCATATTTTCCAAGTGATTAACAGATCTAAATTAAAAAAGTTCAGGACTTCAGCAGATAAGAAGGAAAAGGAGGTAGTGCATAGGTTGCTCATGAGAATATCTGCAGTCTGAGGTGTCACAGGAGCTCACCAGTGCCCAACACCAAACTGCAAGGGACAGACGGAGGTTGGGTCAAACTGGGGCAGGCAGGGAGCCCAGGGAGCTGGAAACTGACTTCCTTTCCTCCAAGACTATCACCACAATGTAGATGGCCAGTGCTTTTTCACACATGCATGGTTTTACCAGCTCACATTCATCTCAAAATTTTTTAGGAGGTCCTCACTCCTTTTCTGAAAAAAAATCCAACACAACAGCTACATGAGTAGCCTTGTGCCTGTGCTTGGATAGATGGTTATTGTTGTCCAAGTACAGATCCACACACCTTTTCTTATTGAACTTTTAGCCTCAGATCTCTTTTCCAAATTACCATGAGTATTTTGAGTTTTAATCCTTTACCTGCATTTTCTCCTAGTCAGGTAACATTTGCAAATATAATAAGCACCTTTACTTTTCCGTCAGCCAAGTCATTGAAGAAAATATCAACTAATTCTGGAACAAGGACAGATTCCTGAAAACAAACAAACAAACAAAAACACTCAGTGTATTGCTGTAGTTTGATATCTTTCCTTTGCAGCCTTTTCATCTAGACCATATGTTCCCAGCTTACTTATGAGAGTGTTCTAGGAGACCATGTCCAGGGGCTCACTAAAATCAATATGTGACATCAACTGTTTTAATTGAGCCACATGAAACATTATCCTATGACAGAATGGGATTATTCAGGCTTGATGGTTTTTATTAACCACTCCTTTCTCTTTATGTGCTATTTTCTAAATACTCACAATCAGTATACTAATTATTTTTTCCACTGTTTCTACAGGAATTGAAATTAACTCTCTGGCTTTCAATTTTAGCCTCTCTTCTATTTATTTTTAAAGACAGGTACCTCTCCTACTCTCTTCTAGATTTTCAGAATGCCATTTTGGACTAGTTGATCACAAAATAACTCATTTACTTGCATAACTTCAAGTGTTTCTTTCCTCTTTCAAGTTCTTGCCCTTTTTGTCATTATACCATCTTCTCACAACTGACCTTTTGAA
Source organism: Scytalopus superciliaris (assembly GCA_013400415.1). NCBI lineage: Eukaryota > Metazoa > Chordata > Aves > Passeriformes > Rhinocryptidae > Scytalopus > Scytalopus superciliaris. The sequence goes on from VXBX01000018.1 coordinate 167,382, forward strand.
TGAAACAAAGAAAGGAGTGAAATCTGCCAGCTTTCCAGGCATTGTTTACAAAAGTCCTTCACACTGCAGAGAAGTAATCAGATCTTTCCTTAGCTTCCCCTACCTGTTGGTGCACTAACATGCTGAGAAGGAAACATCACCTATGCATCACATGGTTTCATGCTGTGCTTTTGACTTTCTCTCTTTGGCCTCATATGTTCATCCATTCATCATTCTTTAAATTCTTTTCCTTGGTGAGTGATCTACAGCTCCTACCCTTCCTCCGCACTGTCATAACTTGCAATTTTGCATCGTTTTCTTTTGCATAGTTTTGCATAAACTTGCATTTAACATAGTTCCTTTAAAGATCTGCCTACTGCGCTTAACTCTCTCTCAGAATTGTCTCCCACAGGATCTCACTTACCAGTTCTTTGAATTTCTATAATCTGCTCTGCTGAAGCACATTGCAGCTCTTCCTGTTTGTCATGAATTCTGCTGCTTCATGATCACTCATGAAGTGCTGAAGTTTCTTTTAACTGCTGCTTTTTCCTTTAGGCTCTACCAAATTAGGAGAATCGTATTTGGAAAACGTTATCTCTCTTTGCATCCTCCAACTTCTATATAGAAAAATTCCACTAAAACTTTTCAGAAATTAGCCAGACTGCCTGAGAGCAGCTATATTTCTTCCCCAACGGGGAGATTTTTGAAATCAAAGTATGCTGATGTCACCAAGTGCTGGGGTTATAAAAGAGTCATGTGATTTTCTTGATAGGTGGCTGGCTATTGATTGCCATCAGAATGTCAACACTTTTCCTCCTTTAAATTGTACCCAGAAATTATGACCCTTTCTATTCTTAACCTCAGAACAAGTGATGCCTGCATGTACAATAACATATAAGGTAATAGCTACATCTTTTTCTCTACCTGTCCTGAAGAAATTATACTGTTTATATTAATGTTCCTGCTAGATGAATCATCCCATCAGATCTTTATTAGGTCTTAACTGAAGTCATAACTTTGAAATGTGTTTATACTACTGTTTCCTCTTGCTTTTTCTCCATGCAACTGGTGCTCAGACATTCCAGGGACAGAAAAATGAACCTGATTACAGAAAACGGGCTGAGACTCCTAGAGAACAGCAGATATCTGGCTCTAAGAGACACACAGAAGAGCAAGAAGGACTCCCTTTTATTCAACATATGTGGAAGAAACCACTGTGCAGGCTCCTGGACAGTCTCCACCCATTCAGTCTAAGCAGCCTGTCAAAAGCCAAGCTGCAGCACCTGAAGCAGAACCTGCTACGATGAGCCCCACAGACAGATTCAATCCTTATGCCTAGTTTTGATGTGTGGGCAGGTTTTCAGCAGTGAGCCAAAGTGCTGTATTACATTCTTCTCCACCTGAGAATGATGCAATATTTTCTGTCAATAACAGTGTGAAACATTTTTTGGAGACAAAAATTATAAAATTAGCCCCGAATCCCTCCAAGTGTTGTATCATCCAATAACCTGAGAAGATCTCTAGTGTTAATTTATAACGAATCACAGAATATCAGATAAATCTCAAAGATTTAAGGAGTATTATGTCACATGAGGAAGATTAATGAGATGACAACACTTACAGGCTAGCAGTTTGCAACTGGTACAAGAATAACAATGGAAAAGAAACAGGATTAAAAAATTGATAGAACTACAGCACTGACTGTTAGATGTCTCACATAGGTGCATGTATGAAAAAGACACATTAATAACAAGGTCACACGAAGAGAGAGCTATCCTGCATCAATTCTAGGTTCACAGCATGTTCACTGTGAGCAGAAGCTGACCAAACACTTGTGTTTGTTTTTTGGTATAGTCTGATGTGATCTGGAATTTGCTCCAGTGACATCAAGAGAGTGAGGAGATTCAACAGCATAAAACTACACTGAGACTGAAATCAAATCTAGGCTGTGCAAATCAGACTTGCAGATTGGTATAACAGTTGGAGCGTTTATGTGCCACATGATGATTCTTAGCACTGAGGGAAAGGGAGGTTACGGGCCTGACAAACAGCAAGTGACTCAGGGCAACTGAGTGATTTAATTTCCCTTCAAGGATTTTTGGAGAGGAATCCCTCTGCAAAGCACAGCCTGTAACAGTTCAGAAAGGAATCACCTTCCATTCTGGAATACTGGATTGTCACCAATCCTTGCACCAGAAGAACTGCATGTTATATCTGTTACCAAATAATGAGTTTGCTTGCATGTTACAAGTAACATTATGTTTAATAATGTACCTGAGAAACTGTTACTGATCACTTTATCTTAAAATTAAATTTGTGAATGTTTCATTTGTAAAGAAATAAAAATGTATACACAGCAAAGCTTGCACTGGGTGTTCCACTGACAGTTTTTCAAATTCTTTAGTGTTTTGGAAAGCAAACAAATGCTCTGCATTCTTTGACAATAGCTATCTTAAAATAATAAATTGGGAAAAAAAAGTCTGTAATTCTGTAATGTTGCTAATAATTCAATATTTATACCTGGCAAAACATAAAGATAGTATTTCATAAACTAGTAATTTTTCATAGCTGGAAATTGCTACTAACAAATCTTATTGTATCTTTCCAAACTATCTGTTGGAAACAACACAAAACCTAGCATACTGGAATGAATTATTTTAGAGATAAATTTGAAATACAGATATTGTTAAAATAGCCTCATTTTATTCACTAGATACTAGCAATTACATAAAAAGTATAGTAAGCAGGAAGAAATCAAATCTTCTAGAAATAGACTGTATCTTTCCATACTCAAGATATTTAAGGCTCCTGATTAGTTATAAAATGTTTCTGGTTAAGCCAAATTTCAGAGTATGCTGTGGCTGCTGCCTCCAATTTATAAGTTAAAATGCATCACCTTCCTTGCATTTGCTTAGTTGTGTTGGACAGCTGTTGAGCAGACCAAACATCCCAAACACGTATGTGCTGCTAAAATTCACAGGAATTTGCCCTCAGCTGTGGAGGTGGCCTGCCTCTGAAAGTAATTGTGCTGGATGGTTCTGTAGAAAAGGTACCAAAATATGCCAGCTTCCCTGTAAAGGAAAACAGAACTTAGTGTTTTGTTGTCCTAACTGACCTGGCCACAGCCATTATAGTTTTGGGGGTTTTTTGTTGTTTTAAATATATATATATATATATATTTAGTAGATGTGTCTTTTACTTTAACATGTCTTCAGTATCTTGCTCACATATACACAGTTCACACAGGCAGAAGGATACAAATCGACATTAACAGCATGACCACTTAATGAAACAACACTTGTCAGGTTTTTATATGCAAATAAAATCAACATTTTGCAGGCAGCTCTATGACAAAAATAAAAGTATGTAGGGTTTTGCACAACCCAACAGATGCTCTGCCAATCTGAGTAGTGTTGTCCTTCTCAATAGCTGAAGCTCAACAATACAAAGAACTTTGTACAATAAACAACTCATAGCACATGCTTATGAGGAGGTGGACTGGGAGATTTATTTCTATCCATCAATCACATTTAGAACTGATGTAGACAACAGGACAGGCTCTTTTAGAAAGCTTATGAAATTCATTGATGAGCATCACTTTTGCATACTAGAGACCTTAAGATACCCAGCACAGGAAGACATCTGAACTTTTCTTACAAGGCACTAATTCAATGAAAGCAATAGAAAGAGAATTTTTTCTCTTGGGCACTGCAAAGAAGTCTGAATGACATTGTTCCAGATACAACTTTTGGTAGCCAAACACATCACTATGGATTTCATTCTGGCATAAGGATAGGCATCCACTTCATTGTTATGATGAGCTCAAAATTTGGTTTGTTACAGAAGTTTGTGCCACTCTCAGATTTACTTTTGACCAGCAAACATTTAAGCATATAAATTCTTAAATAAAGTAATAAAATCTTCAAGTGCTCTGATGTCTCTCTTGGTGGGGGTTTTTTTTGGTTTTTTTTTTTTTTTTTTTTTTTTTTAAATAATAAAAGGAACTGTTTCAGCACTAGAGATGTATTTCTTATTCTGTGACAACAGAGGGCTTTTGGCTTTCACAAAATGTCTGCTTTTGAACTCTGCCCTTATAACAACCTTGTAATGGAGCTCAGTAGGATCCCTAGGCCTATAAATACAAACTAACATTGGCTACTGTAAAAATAAATTAACATTTCTTAGATTTGCTATCAATTATTCCATGCAGAATATTCATTATTTATGACAAAGTCTGGTCAAATTTTTCAGGAACACCATATGAGCAGACCATCACCTGTTACTCACTCCTGCTAAACTCCATATTTGTTGGAGCATAGATTTCAGGATTCCATTTATAGACTGGTCTTTCCACAGACTTTATAATAATTTACAGTAATACACAGTAACATTATAATGAGGACGTAAAATAAAACTCAAAAAGACAGCCTTTGAAGCAAAAGAAACTTTTGAAACTCACCACAACCTCGGCCAAACCTTTTTTTACCCTTAAGCTGGTCATGATCATTTGATGTCTGTGAAGTACAGTAGGTTTTGAAAAATGATCTGACACAGCCCTATCTTGTTGATAGGTTGCATGTGGGTTGATGATTCACATATATTTGTTTATCACTTTGCTTTTAGAAAGTATTTGCCAATTATATACCATAAATCTCAGCAGATATACTGTAGGAGCCAAGAAAGAAAATGCACCAGTCATCTGTCCATTTAAATGTCATTAACACTTTACAAAATCAATACTTCCCATTAAAAATGAAAATATATCAGAACACTTGGAGTTTACGTACTTTTCTAAGGTTTCATGAACACCATTTATGGTTTGAACCCTGTTTTATTCAAACCTATCCCTCATTCTCTGAACCTCAGTGTGGAAGTGATTTATCCAGCCCAAACCTAAATATATCTACTGCCTCAGATGACCTCTCTGGTGTCTGCATTTCTACTCTTTCTAGGCATCTGCTTCACTGTAGTCTTTGGCAGAGTCTGTATCAATATACAAACAGGGCCAGGGTTCTGCCTACATGTTGGCATGTATTTGTTCACACCATTAATTTGTTAGAATGCTCTATGGCTTTGCCCATTTTTCTTAGGTCTACAATGAGCAGGTGACCATATCCTGCAGTATAGATGCTGCCTCTTTGTTTTGGGATGTAAGAGAATTCAGTCCTGTGGACACACTGTGCCAGGTGGCCTCAGAGACAGAGAGCAGCCCTTTGCCTGCTTTATCTACGACTGGAGATGTCACCACATTTTCAGGCAGTTCTTACACTTTTACAATGCTATCAAAGTTCATGCCTTCAAGAATTAGTGGAAGGGTATGTAAATTAGGTTGCATCTTAGGTACAGCACATCCCTCACCCTATTACACCTTTATTATGCATCTTCAGCTCTTGGATGTCTACCGCAGTAGAGTTCCAAACCAGCTTGTCTCTGTGAAGATTTGTTAAAAAGGACTTGAGAATTAGTAACATAACCCTGGAAAAGGATTAACTCCTTTATATTAACTCCTAACTTGTGATTTTGAAGGCTTTCCCTATTATCAGTAGGCTACAAATCACTTCCAAAAAATATACCCCCACAAACCTCACACTGTTTCTAAGGGCACTACCCTTTTGAATCTGGGTACTGTTTGGTGTATGAAGTGCTCATTGCCTTAAGCTATATATATATATTTAAAACATTCTCCACTGTTCAAAGACAGAACTTGTGATATGAATTGGACTTCAGAGCACCAAATTAGTTAATGCCTCTAAACACTAAACCATTAGGCCCTTAGGTAGGGTGCTGTTACATGATGCTTCTTTGTTACTGAGGATGTACAAGACTGTCAGAAACTGTTTAACAAGATATTCTAGTCCTAAGGGGTCCTTGCACAGTTACAAGAGACCTACCTCACTTCTGTCTTTGTTATGAAAGGTAATTTTAAAATGAGCAGAAAAAACAATGCCTAATGTACTACTGGAGTACTCATAAAAAACTCCAGCCTCCAGTTTAAGCAAAGAAAACTAACAAACTCCAACCTACTCAGGGTGATAAAATGTGCCAAAACTGCTGAGCCCAGAAGAGGATGTAATTTACATAAAACAGAGGCGTAGAAATAATTTTCCAAGTTATAACCTGGACTGTCAAACTCCTTTAATGTACAGACCGGGGAGTCATAATTTCAGAAAATGATTTTAAGATGCTGTAGTCACACTTCATTTCTAATATAATTCTATTTCTTTGTTCATTTCCTGCATGACATTTACCACACACGAAGTCATTGTGGGATGTATAGTTATAATTATGTATCTACTGGTGAATTACATGCAGTTAGACTCACAGAACTGTTTACCCAAAAGAAGTGACTGTTTTATAAAGGATGATTTTAAGTATTATTCACAGAATTGTTATTTTTTTAAGGGACAGTGAATCTGATAACTGTTCCCTGGGTTCTTGAATAATTATTTTAAAGAAATCTCCTGTCTTGCTCATATCAAGTCCAGTACTGCAATTCCTGTCATCTTCAGCCTCTCCATGAAATACCAGCTGGTACTTTGTAAATAATTCCCAAGCAGATAAGAAAATAAATGAATTGAATAGATAAAATTGAATGCCAGAGACATTTGTTACATGATTAACAGTAAATGTACTTCTGTGTGAAATGCACTGATGCCAATTATTCATACACAAGATACTACTCTCTGTATCTGGAATCCTCAAGGCATCTTCCAATTGCTACTTTTCCATTCTATTTTTTGGAAGGATATATAATTTACCTGTGCCATAAATGTTGTGTACACTGATGTATCCTCTTTTCTGGCAATGATTTAATATTTCGTTCTAATTTTCTTTACTCACTTTTTAGAGCACCATTTTGCTTCATTTGCTGCCATTGTAGCTCTTAACTAACCTCTATCACACGCTTTTCCCCATAAATAAGGATTTTTCTTCAGACTGTCCTGCTCTACTGCTCTCTCAGCCCCCAGACAATTTTCCTACTGAACACTTCAATTACATCTCAAGCTGTAGCTTAACAAGCAATTCTTTAAGCAGTAGTCTCATTTAAGCAGCTATAGTCCCTTCCTTCACTTATTTCTACTCCTGCTTTTTGTGCAGCCACACAGTGAAACAGTTCAGCAAATACATTCACATTTTCATGTGCTCTTTCTAACCCTGCTCAGACCCCAACTTGACTCACTATGCAGCCTCCCAACAGCTAGGCCAGTGTAAACTGAAAACACGTGAACAGGAGCTAGACACCAAGGACCATGCTTTTGTACAGGCTAGCTCTTCTACCAAAATAAATGCCTATCAAAAAGCACCCTTCACTACTCATAGTCACATTTCAAATGCTACCACATTACAGAATCACAGAATATTCTGAGTTGAAAGGGACCCACAAGGATCATTGAGTCCAATTCATGGCCCTGCACAGGACCACCCCCCAGAGTCACACCATGTGCCTGACAGCATCATCCAAATGCTTCTTGAACTCTGCCAGGCTTGGTGCTGTGACCACTTCCCTGGGGAGCCTGCGCCAGCATCCAACTACCCTCTGGGTGAAGAACCTTTTTCTAATATCCAGCTTAAACCTCTCTTGACACAACTTCAGGCCATTCCCTCAGGTCCTGTCCCTGGTCACCAAAGAGAAGAGATCAGTGCCTACCCCTCCTCTTCTCCTCATGAGGAAGTTGTAACTGCAATGAGGTGTCCTCTCAGTCTCCTCTTCTGCAGACTGAATAGAGAAGTAAGTGACCTCAGCTGCTCCTCTTATGACTTTCCCTCAGGGCCCTTCATGTTGGAATGCTTTAGTATTATTGGGGAATTTCAATACAGAAATAGTACAAAATAGGTTTTAATTCATTCTATAGGAGAAGAGTAACTCACAGAGAATTAAATTTTTCCCAGACTATTTAGAAATCAATGACTGCAAAAACATCTTGTGTTATCAAGTCACAATGGTGGCACCTTCTTGAGGTGATGCCTGAGTTGCTACCTAACATGAGACTGTGTTAAAGTCATGGAAAGTAGACATGATCTGGGATGGGGACAGCAACATCTTCCATCTTTATCAGCAGTCTGATTTGCTTAATGAATCTGATCTTTTTTCACAACAAGACTGTTGCTCTGGGGGCCTGGACACTGGCAGCTACAGTGCATGTTGGATCTCGCTGGATCCCACAACTGTGTCACTCAGGCTGATAAACTTGTTTTGCTGGAGAAATTAAGAGTTGTCACTCCTCAAGTAAGATGTTTTTAAACTTGAGACAACAGAGAGAGAGGCTCAAGGAGAGATGCATGTACATATGCAGACAGCTTCTTTTAGGCAGATTTTAGCCATTGATCTCAATGGAGCCCTCTGAGATCTGGCAGTGTGGGAAGAGGAAGCTATGATGGAGATGCTATGATATGACACTGGTCTACCCTGGAGGTCTTGTCAGACACCACTAACAGCAAAACTGGTAGCAGGTATTAAGGAACTAGTTTGTTGCTTTTGCTTGTCAGGGAGCTTTTAGTATTTAAGGCCATGAAAAGTCAAAAGCCAAGACAGGATGCATTAGGAGTTTAGTACTTGATAGTAATTGGAGCCAAATTTTCTTCTTCCTAATCCTTGTAAATAAATCTGATAAGCTAAGTAACTGCCTACTGTTGGTGCCAGTGCCTAATAGCACATCTGCAAGCAACTATATTGCATAATCCCTTTCATAAACTGATCAAACTCCACTCTAAAATGGGTTGGGTTTTTTGCCCTGCTTCTCAAAGTGAAAGCTTGTTCCTGCATTGCAATACTCTGATAATTAGGAACGTCAGTCGAACTTCCCACTTAAATCTATTCATGGCTTTTTAAAACATATATATGTTCTTGTGCCAAAAGTGTCCTTAAGTAGCTCCTTTCCTTCCCTGGTGTCAATCTGTCCTTCTCAGCATGTTTATGGACAAAAAGCATATCCTTTCAGTCTTTCTTCTCCTTGGTGGAATAATTCAAGCTCTTCTACTGTTTTTCCTTAGACTCCCCATTTATCCAAGCATCATAACTTGTCTCTATACCTGCCTTGGTCTGAATTGACTTATCCTAAAGACTGGAAACTAGAGTTTACAGATCTTGAAGAGGCAGACACAGTCAGGGTTTTGACAAGTTAAGCATTATCTGCGTGTCTGGCTCTAACCCAGCAACTTAAACACAGTCACAAAGACAGTCTCTGTGGGAGAGCAGTAACCAATGGAGTCTGAAATGTCTCCCTTACTTCCCCCCTATTTGTTTATGCAGTAAATATCACCCTTCTAAATATTCTGAAAGAATTCCAGAAGTCTGGCACCTAATTTTTTTTCACAAGAGCTTTGCAAGAATTGGACTTGTCTCCAGCACACATAGTCTTGATCCTCCCCCTGACAATATAAATTATGCTTCTTTACTAGAGTGCTTGTTCCAGATCAGTTCTTGAAGACTCAAGCAATACGATATAGGCAAGTCTATCAGTCCCTTGCTCTAGGTTGGATTTTAATGAATTTTAAATTTAGCAACAGTTTGGACTCAAAAAAAAAAAAAAAAAAAAAAAAAAAAAGGTTAAAAGGAAATTAAAGGCTGTAGAATTCTTATCACTTTGTCTTGTCTGTTATTCCCTTACTCTTATCTGATCCCAGCCCCTTCATGCAACAGCAGAAGTCTGGGAGGTGATTTTAGTGTAGGTGCTGTGACTGTTTGCCAGATGTCTAAGCAGAAAAGAAACATCTTCTAAGTCCAGTATTTGGACAGCCTTGTTGATACTCAGCAGTCCAAGCTTTCCACTCCCGTCTTACTGAAACTGTAGACTGAGCAGATATATCTATTTGCAAGAAAAGAAACTAATATTTATGAGGAGTCACGAGGTAAACACAGCTATAACTAATTAATTTCCAGTACAAGGATCAATTTATTGTTAGGGGGAGCACAGGCTGAAAAAGGGTTCCAAGAGCAGAGTTTCAAACTCAGGAGTATCAGAATATAACCATAACGTTTTTACTAAACAAATGATCCCCTCATTTTGAAGACATGACTAAGATCCTCAAATTTGGTCCTTTGTTTCAAAGTAAAGCTCCCATTGCAAATACAAACCATGAAATTTCTTAATTTCTTTCCTTTGAATTCCGAGGATGTTAGTCAACGTGATAAAGCAAGATAGTTTCGTTAGGTGTACTAGGTAAATGCTTATTTTTCTTTCCCTTTTTATTTAAATCAGACTTAGTTGATAACTAATTTCTTCTCTTTTATCAGAGTAAATGCATTAGATGACATTTCAAAATGTTAAAAAGGAAATGAAAATGACATTAAAAAAACCCTAGAAGCAAAACCTGTCCATCAAACACTCAACAATTAAATCTGCTCAGAAACAACAATTTGAAAGGAAAATCCATAAAGTGGACATGGTTTCAGGTTTTGGACTAAAGTCAATCTATAAACGGAGTGGAACAATTATAGAGGAAAATCAAATTCAGCTGAAATAAATAGTGACTACTGTCAGTACCCTCTAAATTAGAAATTGCTCCAGTCACTGATTTTTGGTTTAGATCTATGTTTTGCCCTTTTTTATTTTATTTTATTGTTAACTGTTATTCAGATGTAACTAATTTTCCATGAATCATTTTCCTGCATTCTTATGTATACTCATTTATAAACCCCATGTTGATAAATGAGGAAAATACAATTTTAATTGCAACAGCAGTCAACATCCATGTTCTACCTGCACCACTGGAGTGCAACTAAAAATCAGCCTGAGACTGTTTCAGTTTACAGTTCAAATAGGAAATTAAACTAAAGCTCACAAGAGTTACATGCCATTCACAAGCTTGCAGACTCTTTAAGAAGCAGCTGAAAAAGTCTGCAGTCACTTTTAATATAGGAGACCATTGGAAGAACTACTTTTACAATATCCCTTTTCTAATGCTACAACACAAGCTCCATTTTTGAGACAAGTTCTTTGCTGACAGTAAAAACAAGGCTGGGGAGTGACTCCAAACTACTGATTGATCAAAAGGCTTGTTCTCCTGCATCATGGCATTTTTGATCCAGGCTGACTAGCAATCTCTGGGCAACCCTAGGCAACATCTGGGGGGCTCAGAGGGTCAGGAGCTACTTCCACCAGGCACCAGGAGCTGCAGTGGGTTTCAGTGAGTTCAGTGGGTAAGGCTGGAAGGGACCAATGAAGGTCACCTAGTCCAATCTCCCTGCTCAATAAGGGTCCCCTAGACCATGTTACTCGGTATTGTGTCAAGACACAAATGTAACAAATGTGACACATCTGCCTATATAATTTGGTATCAGGACCAGAGAACATTTATGATATGTTCATTAAACAGAAGTAAAAAGAATTTCCACATGATAAAGTACATAAATAAATCTCAGAAAGCTAGGAAGAATATCAGGGAATTTATGAGAGTAGGAACACAATGAGTATTATATTCTATG
>VXBX01000018.1:179115-189785 GCA_013400415.1 Scytalopus superciliaris
TTTTTGTGGAAATATCAGAAGAGGCAGGAGAGGTGTAGAAAGAAGCATCCGTCTAAGAGCACGTTCCCATGTTATGCCCAAACACATCCATTCTCTCTTAACTGAGAGTCACAGTGCCATAGGTGTTCAATGGTCCAGCCTGCTCCTGCTCCAAACTGTCCATCATTTTACTGATGCTTCACTGACCTGCCCCAGTATGTCCACATCCCTCTTTTGCTGGAGAGCCCAGGACTGGACTCAGCATGACAGATGTGTTTCACCCATGCTTAGCAGAGAGGAAAGATCACCTTCCTCCACCTGATGGCAATGCTTCCCTCCTCATGTAGCCCAGGGGGATGTTGGCTTTTGCTGCAAGGGCTCTTTGCTGACTCATGATCAGGTGGTTACTAAGAAGGTCCCCTATTTTTTTTGTGCATGACTTTGCCAGATTTTGAGCAAGATGAGAAAAGGATGGTTTGGCAAGTGAATTAAGAATTGCAGGATTTTTGCATGTATCTCTCTACCTTAGCCTTAAAATGATAAACCTGCCACTGAATCAAATGTTAGAGCAAATAAGACAGTCTGCCTTCTGGCTGCTTTCAGCAAGTCTCTAATGTGGCCATGTAATGCACCATTATGCAAATATGTGACATAGTTTGGGATCTAATCAGAAAGGCACTTTTCCTTGAACGAGCAAAAACAATTGCACACCAGTTGTTTCTATTCCATGAATAATATTTCCAAAAATATTACTCCATGAATTATACTCTTATTCTATGAATAATATTTATGATAATAGCTAGAAACCTATGAACCAGATAAAAAGGATCTTGATGTATTTTGAGAAATCACATTTTTCCATTTTTAATAGATGTAAAACTTACGTAATTCTCCAGGCAAATATGGAGATCTTGAAAAATATTCTTCCATTCCATAATCAAAATAATTAAAAAACCCCACACACAGCATTGAATTTTCAACACTTTGAAGAGAAAGTTTTCTCTTTATTTTTCTTCAAGTCCTTTAAGAAGTGCAATAATAAAAAAATCATAGAATCATAGAATGGTTTAGATTGGGAGGGACCTTGTAGATCATCTAGTACCAATCCCCATGCCATGGGCAGGGACACCTTCCACTAGACCAGGGTGCTCAAAATCCCATTCAGCCTGGTCTGGTCTGGGATACTTCCAGGGATGGGCTGTCCACAACTTCTCTGGGCTTACATGTTCCTAAGCCTCTCCACCCTCACAGTAAAGAATTTCTTCTTAATAACTAACCTGAATCTACTCTCTTTCCATTGAAAGCCAGTACCACTTGTTCAAATATGATAAATTTTTGCAAAACACTAAAGCTTTGATACACTGCAAAGGCTTCAGAAAAAATCACTGTGAGCTTTCATTAAGTCAATATCTAACACAGAGTGGCTGGTAGTTAGAGGTTTGTAATTTTCATGATTATAATATGAACATTTGGAGAAGAATATTTAGGGAAATTAATCTAGTTGTTCTGGAAAAAAAATTAACCTAGTAAAATGTTTCTTGTCTGTATTTTAAGTATAAAGTAAAACCAACATGCAGTTCAGGATGCTAACTTGAGCAAGCTAAAGATTTTGATTTTAAAAAACAGCAGCAGCAGCACCCATGTTCCTGCAGACTGGAGGCTGATTAGGCTGCTGGCTAGATATGCCTAAAACCTGTGGTCACCCCAAATCCAAGTCCACTTTGCAGAAACAGTGGGAGTCGTAACTATTCTTACAGCACCATGAGCACTGATGGCCAAGTAAGCTGGCAAACCTGATCAGAGACCTATACAAGAAAACACAGAAAGTGACATTTTAAAAAAGATATGATAATCAGGTCCTATAAGAATATGTAAAAGAACATTATAAAGCACTCACTTGGACAGCAAATTGTTCTCAAGTCATACCAAACGATCCTGGAAAATGGAGTAGCTGGGGTGAAATTCATGTTTCAGACATGGAATATTGCTTTAATTCCTAACAAAATTAGTATTGTTCCAAACCCACATTTGCTATGTGTCATCTGCATTTATAGGACAACTGACTATTTTTCTCTTACTTGTTTGAAATTTTTTGCAGTAATACTGTGCCCTGTGTTAGCAGAATGCCTCTGCAGACTAAGAGCTGTCATAGTCTAAATTGTGAATCCTGGTTACAGTAAATGAAACGTGACAAGCTGGTGTGGTAATTGTATCATACATGCAAAACCACCAGTCCAGAGTAGCTTGCATATATTCATGCAGTCTTCAGGGATCTGATGTTTTGCAGACAAAAGTTTTTCTCTGTAGGAACAGAACTGGTTTTTTTGTATACCCCATTTCACTGATGCTGCAGGTCTCACTGGTAACTGAGTAACATCATACAGGGCAAGAACAGAGTCGTGAAACAAGCAACAGAATGAAAATGGAAAGAAAATAAAAGTGTAATAGGGAGAATATAGAAAGATTTATGCTTATAGAGACATTTGAAATTCTCAGCTTCCCTGATCAGGAAAGTTCTGGAAGGCATTTACTGGGGAGGGAGAGGTGGTGGTGAGGGGGGAGTGGAACAAGAAAACAACAAAAAAACCCCCAAAAAGGCAGCTAATTATTCATAATTCATTATATAACGATGAAGGTGACAATAATGGATAGTATTTCACTCATATAACCCATTACCAGAAAATGAAAAAAAAATAGAGTCAACAGTTTTGTTTTGTTTGGTTTTTTTCAAACTAATTTAGCAAATCTACCAGCACCAGAATTGCAATTCCAGTGACCTCTGTGCCTCATATGAAATGCACCACTTATAAAGAATGTAGCAATTATGAAGCCCTTTTTGTTCCATATAAAGAGGAGACACTCTTTTAGGTTTCATAGCTGAGTGTTAAACCAGTGACTGCCAGAAACAGGAAAGGGATGGCTCCTACAGTTTTGTTCCTGTGCCCTTCACTAAACTCCCCTTAGTGGCTAGACACATATGGCAGTTCTTAGATATTCCAATATTCACAGGACAAAGATAACACTCCTTCACCTTTCCTGTTTATCAGGCATCTTGTCCAAAATGAGACTTCCTCCTTTCATCTTTACATGTCTTCTCCCAGTGCTACGACAAGAAATATGATCCCTTTTGCTCATCTTCGTCTAAGTGCATTGTCCATAACAACCATTTTGAAGAAGTACTTTAAATTGGAAGAATTTACATAATAAATAAACATGCTTAGTTCCATAATGTATATATTATAGATGGTATCTTGGCTTTGCTTTAAAGCATGAAAAAATTATCTCTCTATACAGTGTCCTCAGTGTGCTGCCACATTTTTCTATGCTAATATACCATCAGATTTTGAAAAGCATATCTTTTACCATAGCTAAGTCAGATGTTTGTGATGGCTAAAAGTAGCCTGATCGGACTCTATGACAAATAATAAAAAGTTTCTTAGATCTCAAGTAACAACACAAACATATGTTACTAATGCTCATTAAAGTAAGGCAGTTAAAATTTCATTGACAAAGTAGATTAATCATCCTCAGAATAGTTGCTTATTACATACCGAAAGAAGGCAAAATACCTTTTCTGCTAAGTCTTTGAAAAAATAGGAAAAATTTCCATGGACCCTTACACACTTGAAAAGAGGCTCAATTTGCCCCAAGAGATTTCTACAAAACTATGTCCTGGTAAGATATAAAATTACATGGGATGAGATTCAGAACTTGGATAAAGCAGAGGGTTAATCAGGAAAAGTTTAATCCTACATTTAAGTATTTCAAAGGATCCAAATTTTGAAATGGGTATAATTTTCCCCAATTATCTTGAGTGGCATTTCTGTTTAAATCTGCCATACAGGATTGTTAGGATTTAAAGCTGTGAGCTTAGCTCTGCCTTCAGCAGAGTCTACGTGCTTTGTTTCAGCTTGCACACTCAAACAGAAGCCAAGTAGCCCCTGCAACTGGATTTTAAGAGACCTTAAGGAATTTAAAGCTCTGAGGAGAAGTTGTACTGACAGTCCCTAAGCCTGCAGCATCCCTCAGCTGAGGCACAGCACCATCAGGAGCAATGCCAGATCCCGCTAGCTGCCTACCTGCATACCATTTCTCCACTCCTGGGGAACACAAGGTTTTATTTCTATTATGGGAAAAAATCTTTGCAAGATTTACTCAAAGGCGACAGCTAGAGTATTGCCAGAAGATTAGAAGAAGAGAGAGAGCTTTAAAAGATATACTAAACAGAAAAAATTGCCTTTGTCCCTGGGATATGCCCATCTATACTTAGCGAAGTTGCTGTCAAGACTTAACTTGGTTTCATTGCCTTAAAACGGTCCCCAAAGAGAACTCCTGTTCAAACACATTTTGAAGAATAAAAGCCTTACTTTGAGAGTAACGCCACCTACACAGACTTGAAATAAAGGGTCTAATGCCTCTTAGGGACCTGGTAATTTTTTAAACACCTTTCTTTTATGTAAGAAAAGTCAGAATTCTTTTCTCAGCACCCTTCTTAAACATTTACCAGAAAAGGGAAATAACAAATAATTATGTCAGTGGTGCTACTGGTGAATTTTAGAAGAGACAAGTGAGTGGGCTGTTGTGATGTTAAGTGCCTAACACAAAGAGTTTATTCATTTATTTGCTATGATGTATGTCCACACTACATCTTACAGTGTTTTGAAGAAAGATGTAAATCTCAAGAAAAACACAGATCAAAAAATCTCAGAAGTGAGAAGAATTAAGTTTTCCAAATGTTTTATCATACTCATAAAAAATACATTAAGAAAAATTTGAAATAACCATTTGCAAAAATAAAAGCAAATGGATCTTCATTAGTGAGAATATTTTCATTTTTGGAATAGACAGGACATAAAGGTTATAAAATCTGACATGTTGGTTAGGGAACCAAAACAAATATTAGCAAACCCAAAAACATAAATATTTTGAACACTAAATTAAACTCATAAATTTTGGTCCTTCCTAGTCCAATTCCCAACTGCCGACAAAAGTATATTTCCATGCATTCAAACTTCATAAAGAAAAAAAATTTAAGAAAATATTTTGCTACATTCTGAACTGTAAGAAACACAGTATTGCCAAATACAGTAAAAACCACATTGAAACATTAATCTAAAACCATATCATGTTTCACCTTTATTTTAACCCTATTTTAAGGTTTTGACCTAAACTACTTTTTCTACTTACTAGCCTTGATAAACACCTCCCTGAAAATTCCCATTGCTGTTCCTAAGTGTGCTGGGATGAAGTTAACTATCTTCATAACAGCCTGTGGAGTGCTGTGCTTTAGAATTGTGACCAGAGCCATGTTCATAATACACCAGCAGTTTAGCTATTGTAGGTTGGGAATGCATAAGTGTTTGGGAGGGGACTCAGCCAGGACAGACTACGCAAACACATCAGAGATTTTCCATCCCATATATAGTGCTCTGTTCAGCATTACAACCCAGGGATGTACCCATTGCTGGGGGGCACCAGTCTGCCGGTGAGAGCTGATGAGTGATTGCCTTTGCATCACTTGCTTTTGTTTTGTTTTCTTTTTTTTTTTTTTTTTCCCCTTCACTTACTAAACTTTTTTTAACTCAGCCCATGAGTTTTCCACACTTTGGCCCTGTGATTCTCTCCCTCATCCTGCTGTGAGGGAATGAGTGAGCAATTGGGTGGAGTCTTAGCTGTTAGCTGGGGTCAACCCACCACCACCACCACACTATTTTTGTCTCTAATGATGATGTTAGGCATTTATCAGAGCTGCCTATGGCTTCTCAGGAACACAGAGAAAGTTGAATTTGATTGACCTAAAACAAAGCCATTATGCTTCTGCAGAGGAGTCAGAGGGAATGTGAGAGCCCTGAGAAATCCATCTTACTTGTCCTGTCCTTTCCATACACCTGCAGGAAGGTAGACAGAGCAATTGCCAGTGCTGTTGAAAGAGTGTGCTCCCATCCTTTGTCCCCATCCTCCTCCAAGGACAGCCTATTTTGCACAATTTGCAGGGCCAGTGGCAGCAGCCAGCCTGGTTTCCAGGGTTCAGTAGGCAGCAGTAGGCAGCAGTGCCTATGCTCCAACAATCTGTTGTCCTGGGGAGATGTGCTTTGCCCAGGCTCATAGCCAGCCTTGAACTTCAGGATGCTTGTAGTAGACAGAGTAATCTTCCATTGCCTTCAAGGTGCCATTGCCTTGAGAACATGGATAATGCATCACTAGCCTTCTTCTGTAAAAACTGTGACAGAGGTGGAACCGCTGCTTTTTGCCATTCAGGGATTCCCCTCTTCAAAGAACACATTCTGTTATGAAAAGTGAGTAAAAAAACACCTCTTCATAACCACATGAGTCCCTTTAGACATGTAACTCATTAGCAACTAACAGTCTGGCAATTTCATGAGCTCTTAAGATTTGGAGATTTGTTTGTATTTTGCATTGAGACAATAAACGGCACCCTACTGAAATCATCTTTTTTAGATCAATACCAGGTTTCCATTTCAGATATCTATTCCTATCTGCCATCAGAAGTGACTGGAGTGCTTTGGATCTCATAAACCTTTCTGTTGCAAAAACTTCCTCAAAATCAATACCTCATTGCAAAAATGTCTTTCCAGACAGTCCTATATTCTCCTAGATATTCTTAAAGTGATAGAAAAAGGTTTCTTTTATTTGAACGGATAGGTGAACATTTCAGTACATGCTTTAATAGATTTATTCTGATATTTACCTGATGTTCTAGTGAAATGCTGTTTGGAGGGCTGAGTTTTTATTTCTATTAACTTATTTCTGAAAATAGAATGCCACCAAACTGGTGATGCAAAAGACAAAAGAGCAGGACAAAAATTCTCAAAAATGAGAAACAGAGTGTGGAAATTTCACAGTGGTCTGAAAAGCCAGAGGAGAGGAATGAGACCAAAACCATCAGGTGGCTGCATTTAAAACAAACAACAGCTCACAATTCAGACTGACATCTGACTGACATGTGGAGAGAAGAACTAAAGTGCAGATAAAGTAACTCAGACAACAACTTTCCAATGCAATTTTAGCTGGAATAAGCATGTGATTGCAAAAGCCAGTGATTGATAAAATAATTCTTGAGACAGTCAAAAACACTCAGAAAGACTTAAGGAATTCAAAGTCAGATTTACTAGTGAAACTATTTGAGAAAGCAGGGTAATGACGTTCAGCAGTGTGGTTACATTGCTGGTGTTTGTAGTGGCAGACTTTGACCAGGCATACCTATATACAGTAACAGAGAGGAACATTTCTTGCAATTTTTTATATCACCACCTACAGATGATGCTCCGTATATTTATAACAAGATCCTCAAGCCCTTGCTGTTCTCTTTTTCATCCTCCCACTTCTTTTATTCAGGTAATAAGAGAGACCTAGGCTAAAAGATACATGAAAAAGTTCACAGGTGTTTCAAGAATGCAAGAATTTAAAAGTACCTCCTGTGCGTTTTTTAAGTGTGACTGGCAGGCTATTCACCAATTAAACCTGGGTTAGTGGTGTTGTAGAAGCTGCTGACAGAGATGACCATAAATTCCCAATACACATTCACTTCCCTCCTCACCTCAAGCACAGGAGCTGACTGATACAGACACCTTCAGAGCGAGAAGTGGTTGTGGGATCATACAATTACAGAATGGTTTGGGTTGGAACAAACATTAACGATCATCTAGTTCCAGCTCCTCTACCATGGGCAAGGACGCCTGCCACTAGATCAGGTTGCTCGCAGTCTTGCCCAACCTGCCTTGTTCACTTTTGGACAGATGTCATCAGTGGCTGTGTCTGTCCAACCACCCCCCGAATGTGCCCTCAGCCATCACCAACCAACATGAGATATAGGTCATTTCCTGAGCTCTATAAAGGAGCAAGCCCAAGCAATGCAGAGATGGGGAGATGAGCTGTGGTGCTGCGGGGAGCACAGGAGAGTATATTTGCTCTGCGGCGTAGCCACTCTTCACTGCAACTTTCTGCGCACATCACTAGTGACACACCTCTTCCTTTCCACTCCTCAGCCATGCCAGTTCCCCAGAGGATAATACAGCAACCTGGTGGAGTGGATTAAAGGTACACAAGATAATTTATGTTGGAAAGCAGGAGCTTCAGGTACTCATCCTTTCCAGGCTGTCAGCATTTCACCAGTCAGAACATACAGTCAAATGAATGGTCCTTGTCCTCCCCAGATTTGATGCATCTCCTGTTGTTTTCTTCCTTTTCTTTCATTTGTTTGTGGATTTTGTTCTTTGTGTCTGTTTGTTTGTTTCATTTCGTTCGCTTTTTTTTTTTTTCAATCGGCCCCTCTCCACCTTTACTTTTAGCATGGCAGACTGTATTGGGTTTGCATAGCTTGACCCATGTTGCTCTCATCTTATTTTCTTCTTCCATCCGGTTGAAGAAGGGGTGGATTGGTGGGTACCTGGTGGCTGGCCAAAGGCTACCTAACATATTGATGTAGTTTTGCTTTGCTGAAGATAAGTCTAACTCAGGCAAGGTGAGCACTTGCACTCTTCTTGAACCCTCATAGAGGTGATATTGGTTAAGAAAACACGTTTTAACATTAGGGAAAGATATGAAAGGCACTTCACCTGTGTCCTAAAGAATTGCATGCTTTCAGAAGCATGTGACTCAAGCATCCTTAGCATCTTACTCCCACCTCCACAGCATCCCCGGGTCCCTGTGTTCAGTACATTCAGTACAAGGAAAGTGTATGTGCCGGAGCCAGTGGTGCAAATGCCACTCCTGAAGCTGCTCTATTCCTGGGGCTGGCACCAGGCCACCAACAGCCATGGCACTGAGCATTGTAGCATATAAACTTCCCTTTGGAACTTGCCCCTGGTCTCCTGAGATGATAATTTGTCTCCTCTAAAAGTTTATTTCCTTCCTGTGAAGGCTGGGGAATCTCTGGCTCTAAACGGATGTATTTCCACAAAATGTTTTAGGCTTGAAGACACTACATTTTATGAAGTAAAAGGGTGTTGCTGAAAAAAATTACAGTCCATGTGGAACAATGCTGTATTCTTTCCTCCCACTCGCCTCATTCCCTAGGAAAAAAATAGAAACCGGTTGGAAAGAATTGGATGTCTTTTTGTGAGATAACCACTTGGGATCTTCTTATGAGCAGGAAGAGAAAGCGTGAGATTAAAGAAACTGTGCTGCCTTTCTCACCTCCTCTGTAATAGGCAAGACTGGATTCATGTTTCCACCTACCAGTGCAATTCGGCACTGATGTAGTTTACAGACTTCCATTTTGTTAATTCTCTTTGTCTTACTAGCCCTGTGCTCTTGTGTGCTTATGAGAGGTGAGTCTGGACAAGTCTCAAGCAGAGTGAAAGGAGTGTTAACACAAATATCATTAAAATTGTCATCAAAATCAAAAGCCTTGTTCTGTTTGCAGGTCAGCTGCCACATTAATTTTCCATTCTTTCAAAGATCCATTTGTACTATTTTTCTGTCTCTGAGCTGTGGAATCCATGTAGTTGCACATTTGGGACTTTTCATGTCTTTCTTTGTGCTTGGGACATCTATTTAAGCTGTTTAAATTTAGAAATAGAACATTCTTCCAGGAATAACTTTAGATGACTTAAATAGTATTTATTAGTAGCAGAACATCAGGGAAATTCTCTGCCATCAAGATGAAAAGCACTAGAGAATTATTCTAAAATTTCAAGATGCATGTCGAGTCTTGTTCATTTCAATCAATTAATTCAGGTCCCAGTTAACACTACTACCAGTTCATAAATGAGTGCAGCTTTGGGACTACAGAAAAGGCTGTACCTATCTTTTATTTTTAAATTATTTGATTTAATTAGTCTTATGAGGTTGTTATACACCCACACTCCAAGAAATTTTCCACTTGGTCAGTTGGACAACACATCTGATTTCCAGAACCTCTAAAATATCTCCTATTAGTTATACTGGTATTTAGCTAGTCATCTGAGATGTAAAAACTCAAAACACTGACATGTCCCATACACAAAGAGGAGAGAGAATAAAGCAAGCAGGCAAAAATATTAGATGTCTATTGTTCATATGCAAATACACAATAGATATGAAGATTATTATGAATAGTACTATTCATTCTTATTATCCTCACTAAGTACAGCGTTATTATTTCCTTAACTTTCTTTAGAATAAATGTGAAGGCAAACTTTAATGAACTCTCCTTAGAAGTCAGTGTTGGTGGCAGCTAGTGTTAAAAAAATCCAGCAGGGTTTTTTTTTTCCCTCTAACATAAAGACAACAAATCAAATGATTTATAGGAAAAAAGTAATGAATTTTCCTATATTTCAGTCAGCTCTTTAAATACATGTACTTTGGAACATCTACTCCTGCAACTTATGAAAAACATACACACTGCCCTCGCTCTGTATCGTCTTTAACAGTTCGCATAACTCTGTTAGGTGAATGTTAAGCATAAACTTGGATGCTTGACTACTTTATGGACGAATTTGCTAACTGAAATGGAAACTAATTTACCTAATAATTTTTATGAAAAATCCACATTTAGGTTTTGAAAGCAGAACATGTTTCAAATGCCTAAATAAATGACATTTTCAAGGCATATGATTGGATTATGAAGGTAAAAGTGGCAGCAGACTGCAATATTTCATATCCCTACTGAAGTATTTTTAACCTAATTGTAGTCTTACTTTCTCTGACAGATCTTATGATTCAAATGATTAAATGATCTTCAATGATTT
>VXBX01000018.1:198430-236047 GCA_013400415.1 Scytalopus superciliaris
CTTATTTTTTATATAAGAAATATTTCAGATAATTGTTAAATGTTTGCCAAAGCCACATACTTTCTCTTAGACGATTCAATATAGGAAACAGTCATAGTAAGTAATAATATCCACATTTTTAATCTTGAAGTGATGAAATATCAAAAGGCAGAATCAAAACCAAGAAATGTTACTGTTTAAGTGTCTCTCAAGATCACAGATACTTATCAAGCAACACAAATTAAGTTTTTGCATGGCTAGTGATACAATTTAAGTGGCCTGGGATGAAAATAGTCCTGTATGTGCAATAAAGACCTCTATGTACTCTGTACAAATTATTATAGCTGCAAATAGATGGTGGAACAAATGGAGAAGAATTATTCCTTTAATAGTATGTTCCTGGTCCCCTATGATTTAGGAAACATAATTGTTCTGCATAGTCTGGAAGATAAACATAGAAGTATTAATGTATTATTCTCATTTAATTATTCTGCTCTTCCTATATTACTGTAATTCAATACTTATTTTATCCTGAAAGCTAATGGCTTTGTACAGGTAGGGATTTCAATATCTGCTCTTTTTGCCCTGAAAACTATATTTTAGCAAAAGAAAGACCAACATAAGGCTGAACGTATCTGCAGAAATACAAAAAAAAAAAAAAAAGGAAAAGAGAATAGGGGTGTTTTAGGGTAGTCTCAAAATTAAATATTGCATTATTTCTGTGTTAACTACTATTTGGAAAAGTGCAGAATTAATTGACTGATTAAATTCAAAGATGAACGTTAAATAGAGTGAAGATCTGGAGAGAAAAAAGAGTGATAAAGTATTACCACCCAAGTGATTCAGAGTAGTCAGTAAAGGCAATTCTTAAAAGCATATTGTTTTGAAGCCAGAGTAATCACACATTATTGTTAACCTTAATACTAGCAGAGAAATATTATCCTGACTGGGTGCACAGTCAAGCAGTCAGAGAACTAATTGATATTATTTATGTCTGCAATTATATGTAACAAAATGATGCTACCAGTATTGGTGAGGACAAAAGGAAAGGCAAGTTTCTAAGTCAAGCTCCAATAGCCAAATTTCCTCTTGGAATCAGTGGAAGCGTGACCTAAGCACCAGTGTCAGATTTTGGCTCCAAGTTCAGCTTAGTTTGATGAACTTCACTGGGCAGCGTGTCTTAGGGAGCTGAGTCACTGTGACGATATAATCTTTACAAACTGCAAGAACTCTGCATGTGAAATGCCTTCATCACCTGGAGCCCTGCTTAGATAATTTTTAATAGCAGTTTTAGAAAGTATCTACCATACATATGAATAGCCAAAAGGACTGGGGATTAACTTCTCATATCCGCAAGGGAGGCAGCTTGCATTCACTGCAACCCCCAAGTGTGAAGTAGGAGATTGAAGGTGAGAACATAAACATCCTAATCCTTGTTCTCAAGGATATTGCTACACAATATCACTGATGTTCTAAAATGCGTATATCTAAAGTTAAATATCCATAGCTCTACTTATGTATTTACAGATTTTTAAATATGCTGTGAACACCATGATGTATCCTTATATAGGATCAGGAGAAAAATGCCCATTTAAGTTTTAGGATTTGAGCATTCAGTAAATTTATTATCTTTCTCTTTGTGAATGAAACTACCAATGAAACAAAGCTTTTTGTTAATTTTTATTTTATTTTAGTCAGAATGGCATAATTAACCAAACACTTGTACAGAATTGGGAAGGTTCTATCCTGTAATTATTTCAGGACTCACTAAAACTTCCCATCTGTTTAAAAGATTGCAATTATTGATAACTCCCTAATAAGCTGCATATATATTTTTTTCAAGCTGATTTAAAGGAATTAAGCTATATATATGAGATTACAGTCCTTCACAGGCCTTTTCTTGCTCAAGGTATTTGACTAAGACATACAGTCCAAGCTCACAGCACTCTGAACTTATACTTCAACACTGGAGTTCTGCTGTACTGTAAGTGAAATAAATCTAAATTTTCCCTTTGTGCTTTTGCTTCCTCCCTATTTAAATATATTTATTCCTTTCTGCTTTGCAGGAAAATGCATTTTGCACTAGAAGAGTTTGTATGCTCCAGATATAAAATTTGCTTTATGCAAAACACAATCACAGCTAGCACCAGCTGGTTCTGTGTGTTACTGCTCTTGACCCCTCTAAGCAGAGATCTGAGGATACCAGGAAAAATGATGTTTTATTTGCTGGGGAAGTAAGTCACAACCCAGCGTGAATAGGATCTGTTCTGCGACCAGATTAGTTTCCCTACCAGTTCTTTAGTTTTAAGAGGCCTTTGGGATTGTCAGGGCCATTGAGCAAAATAAACAGTAAGTATTTTAGAAAAAGCATCTGTGGCTTCACCATCTGAATATCAGACACTGACTGAATTAACTGAAAACTGTTTCATTAACTCTTTTTGGCTCTCTCAGGCAATATGCTCTACTTAGCTCCTTGATGTTTCCGTGAAGCTGAATGGATTGCTGATTAGTATCGCATGACTTTTACCTCCCATTTTATTTCTATGTCTAGCTTTGGCATTGCTCACACCCCCTTGCAATCCACACCTCCTCAAAAACTGTTCTGACTGAAGCCATAAGGCAACAATCTCATTCTCAGGCAAGTTTCAGCATCTCCTTATGGTTCTTGGAGAACTTCACATTTCTTGCCAGGCCTAAGTATGGATGGGAGTGTGAGAGTAGGTGTGTGGGGCTTTTCAGCCAACCTCCTAGCAGGAAAAGCTGAGTTAGTCAGAGGTGCAAAGGAACTGCATGTGGTAGGGAGGGCTGAGGGAACAAGTTTGCCTGCAGAGGTTGGGTGTACTATTGAGAATGCAGCAAAGCAGGATAGGAGATTATTCTTATACACATTGTTCAAAGCGTGCAAAAATACAAAAGGCACAGTCAGAGTACATGAAGAAAGTGCAAAGTTGTCAGGAATCTGCTTATATTTGCTTCTAAAAATTCTCATTTTAGCTCTTTCATAAAGACCACTGGCTAAATTGGCAGGTTTCTTTCTTGATAGCTTAGTTTCCTGTCTGTTGATTGATCTCAAAAGATTCACTGTTCTTGATTAGAAAAAAGAGATATAAGAAAAAAACAAAAGAAGACAATTATTAAATAAGGACTGAATTTACACAGCATAGCTTTTCTGCCTTGAATGGTGGGGACATGATTCACTTTAGAAGGGACATTAACCCAACCTTAAATTCCCCAAAGGGACTCTACCTATGCTACAGTTCTGCTCTTAAAATAAGCTTTTCTAGAGTATAGTCCATAGTATTTCTTCTCCAGTACTTTCTTGCCACAAGAGTGCATGTAAGCGGGGAATGGTTTATTTTGACACTAAAGATTTACGATCCAAGGGCACCGTGGGAAGTGCTTATACTGTTGACTGTCATTTTAAATTGAGTGCATGTTGAGCCCAGTTTGCATTTATCATTTCTGCTAGGTTCCTTCCTCAACTGTCACTCTAAATCTGCTACAGAAAAATTCTTTTTTTTTAAACGGAAGTCAAGCAGGAACATTAGCATTGCTTGCAAAAAATGAGCTCTAACAAAGCAAAAACTTGCCAGCATTTTGCTATCCTTTTCATCATCATAATATTGGCTTGAAAAATTACAATGGCCAAGAGATGCTAAAGGTGTCAGCTTGCAGAAAGCAAGAAGCAATCACTTCTTACATGTATCTTTTCATAATCCAATCCAAACATACAGTTCAAATGTGTCATAAATTCTTTTTAGATGGGAGGTACTTTATTCAACTGGTTAAAGAGTAATTTATTTGCATATTTTATTGCTTCTATATTTATGGTAATATTAAGATCACAGGGAATTTATAAATCTTCAAAATACATGCTGTAAGAAACAAACCTTGCAAACTTCCTTTTAAAACAAACCCTTCTGAAGGGTGATGCCTTATCACTTTTCTATATGAAATAAGGCTTCAGGACCCTCATGTCCATTTAAAAAAAGAAAGAAATCTTCTGGGCCTAAGCAGATCTTTGCTTCACATTCACTTCTGATATGCCACACACTCCTTTTTCAGTCCCAGTCCTCTCTATTTTCAGCCCTGCGAGTGGAGTTTGCACCAGCATTCCTCACCTTCCCCAGCTGTAAAATGGACAAGATATGTTCCTGACACTGGTTAGATACTTTTTCAAAGTGCAGAACTCAAATAATTTAATATATATATACATATATATAAGGTAGAAGCATTTTTAAATGGAGGTATTAATGACAATAAATATTATATAATAATAGAGACACCTAAACATGGTAACACAGAAAATAGTGTATTGTTTTCAATATCTATCTCCTATGTCAAGTACAAACTCTCTGGAAAGTAAACTTCCCTCTGGCACTGTCTGAAGTTAACAGCACTTTCAAACATTAAGTCCTGTTATAGTCCTGGAAATTAAAACGCAGCAATAGGTTTCTATTAATGCAAAAGTAAACAGAAGTAGAGAACTTTCAGGGAAGGGACAGTCTGTAGGGAAGGGACATAAAGACAACAGATTGTCATTTGTTCAGTATTTAGCAGAGAGGAATGGGATATTTCATTTGTTTGTTTTGTTTGAGAGGACAGAAAAGTCATGAGGACATGGTAAATAAGTGATGACTATCAGGATTAAAAAAAACCTCTCAGCAGTCAGGGAAAGCAGAATGACATACACATTTGCAGCACCTTTCAACCCATCAGCATGCAAATCCAACCTTTCTGAAATCTGTCCCCACAACAAGCAGATAAAGTTCCTGCCTTTCTCTGAACAGGACTGTCACTCCTCATGCAAACCCCTTTCACAGAGTTTGACCAAGTATTTAAATCGAATAATAAATTCCTATTATTCCTATTGCCAAAGATAATAGTGCCTAAACAGTAACAGCTCAAGAGGGCCTCCTGTGCCTCTCATGAGCAGCATGAGACCTGGGATGGGATGTGACTGCTGAACAATCTCCACTGTGAGAAATGATGAGCCACTATGGTTTGGTAATATCAGCTCTTGGGGATTCAGCTTCATCCACTCCCACCCCCCACAATCCAGGAACCTCTGAAGAGCCACCATCTCTGCTGTGATTTACATAAAGTGCTCCCCATCACCTCAGCTCACAGGAGTGTGAGGTGTGCTGATATTCAGCAGATCATAAATAAATGATCCATGTGAAGGCTGTAAACTAAATAGCTGATCTGTACCCACACTCCATTCTTCTTCATACAAGTTTGCTGCCTCTCTATAATGCTTTTTGTTGACCTCAGAGTCAAGCGATCAAGTGTAGCACAAGTGTCAAGCGTAGCACAAAAGAATCATCCAAGGCGATTCCAAAAAGCACTCCACAGCGTTTTTCATTTCTCATTGAAACCCTTGCAAGGGTAAAATATCTGCACAACACCAAATAGGTATTTCAAAGAATTTAGCTTCAGAGTTGCTTCAAGGTTAGTCCAAAACAGGTCTAAATACTTTTGTGGAAAAAATAAAATAAAATACTTTGTCTCAAGGTACCTTAAATTAAGTTGCAGTGCTCAAAGTAAGTTCAAAGAACTAATTCTCTTTAGTTTCCTTAGACTGGTCTCTCACAGTGGACTATATTCTCACTGATGTGCCATTACTTGCCTTATTGATTGCACTTCACTAGTCCAGGCAAGTTCACAGAAAGGAGAAAAGTCAAGTTGAGCAGATCAGAAACATGTGTACACAGCACTTTGATTTGAAAATCCCATGCCTTTCTACCTGAGAAATGAAAAATTATTTTCAATAAAACCTGAAAAGTACATATAATTAGTAAAAATGCCACATAGTAAAAAAGGACTGATTTTAGATCAAGAAAGTCGGTACAGGCAATTTGTCATGGTGTAGTGGTGTTTTCTACTTCCATTTTGAACAGAAAGTTTAAAATTAGAGTTACAATATTAGAAAAATATTTTTTAAAAATAGTCAAGGCCTCTTATCAACTAATTTCATATTATTTCACCTTCCTGCCTTTCTGATATATTTTGTCATCCTTTCTTTTGCCAGTTTGGTGCCACCTGGAGCATAAAACACAATGCTCATTTTAATGGCCTCTCTCAGAGTACAATGTTTCCATTGGAGCAGCTAACGCCTACAGATAAGGCTTGAGTCAGTAATGTAGTCAATTCTGAATACAGAATAGACAAAGGAGGTTTGATGTAAGTTGGGAAATATTAATCAAGCCCTGTGAATCAAGTATTACACACTACTGTTACTTTTAAACATATCAACACAAAGTACAAAATTACTGGTTTACAGGACTCAAGCAGTGACTGCGTGACTTTGGAGGAGGTTTGGTTATACGAGATTAGGAAGAGAAAACGCAGTAGTTGAAACAAAAATACACCATGAAGACAATTAAAAAAAAAAAAAAAATATCACTAGCTTCTCTTTACCAGGGTGGATTTCAAGTCAAATGTGTGCTGAAAGCTTTACAATCAATCAGAATCAGATCTTGATGAAAAGAAGACAGAAAATAACAAACAGTTTGCATCAGATTAGTTTCTAAGTCTTTCTTTTCTACTGAAAGTCACACATGTCCTTAGGGGAGAATTCAAATTTTTCTCTGATGTTGTTCTGAGAAGAAAAATTAATATTGAGACACCATGTTCCTAAGTTCTGGAAATGCCATGTGGACTTGAAATACATGGTTTGCATTTGTAAGTGCTGTCACATGGATGTTGCCTCTCATCTGAACACCATGAAAACAGAACAGCTCATGCCACCAAGGACTGCTGTTTGAAGAGGGAATGTAATTTGACATAAGGTCTCTAAATCTGAAAACACAGAGGATTTGAAAGAGTTCAATTTCCCATACCTCTTGGCTTTAACAATCTACAGAGTCTTAAAAGTTTCAATGGCTGACTAACACATTAATTGGGAGTGGGGTTTTGGAGTCACCAGGTACACTTCAGCCTAAGTTTTGGTTTACACTTAATTAGATGGAAAACATTTTTTTCACCCCAAATTTCTAGCAATTATGATTCTTAACGGCTGTGTTGTTAGAACCTGCAGCTGCTTACTAAAATTAAATTCTTGGCAGTCACAATGTTAGTGAGATTAAGAAATCAACAAGAATCTGAAAAAATTGCAACCAACTGCAGAGTATTTCAATGTTCCTACCTTTGAGACAAACCAAATGGTAAGTTAAAATGTGTGCAGGCCGTATGGAAGCTGATTAATGCCAGTAGTGGAAGAAACACAAAAGAGCATATATTTTGTGAAGTTGAATGTGAAATAACTGAGTTGTGATTTAACACCTGCTGCAATATAGGGAAAAAAAATAAAAAAGAGGAAGAAAGGAAGGCAGGAAGTCAGGAAGGAAGGAAGGGAAGGAAGAGAAGAAAATAGAAATTACTGTACTGATATTTGCTCCCCAGAAATTTAGGGAAGGTTTTTCTTCTGTGGGCATGAGGAGTAGTCTCTGAAGCATGAAAAGAAAAAAATTTGAGAAAAAACAAGCTGCTTGGACAAGACTATTCTGAAGTAATTGAAGTGTGACATTGCTGAAATGCTAACTGTGATATGTAACCAGTGCCAAAGGATGGAAGGTAGCAAACATACCATCAGACTTTAAAATGAACTTTGGAGGTGTCCTGTGACTGATGGGATATTTTAAACTTGACATTTGAAAAAAACAGGATAAGAAAAAAATAGTTGAATGTGTATACATGGGTAAATATGATATACTTTAGAGGAGACAACAAAATGTTTGGAGCAGGGAGTCATGTGCACAAATCTGTTAAAGTTCTGTGAAGGAGTCCATAGAACTGTGAATAAGGTTATTTCAGGGAGTATACAAGTTCATATAACTTTTTTTGTCAAGAAGGTTCTTCCCCGGATTCTTTTTAAGAAGTTATATGGGCAGAAGAAAATAATTGTTTCTCAAAGATTCTCTCACTTGTTGGTAAACAGATGACAAAGGCTAGACATATATTTATAGCAAATTGTCATTATTGTGGGCAGCTACCAATAGAATAACCTAGGCACTCATTCTGGAGCCTACACTGTTAAACATACTCCTTAACAATTAGGAAGAGAAAGAACGAAATAGTGCCATGACAAAGTTTTCTGAAAAAAGAAAATAATTCAGATAATAAAAATTTGAACTGTCTATAAGATTTGCTTGATGATCTTATAATTCTCTCTGACTGGCAATAAAATCACAGATTAATTCAGTGCTGGAAATGCAAAAGATGACAAATGAAGTGAAAAATTCCCTAAATAAATATACATAATAATTGGTTGCAAATTATATTTTACCACTTTGGAGGAAGATCCAGGAGTCTTTGTAGATGGTTAACTGAAAATCTGAGCTAAGTGATGATTAAAACTGTAAAAACAAAGTTAGGAATTATTTGGCATGAAACAGAGAACGTAGACAATTTCATTCTTCCTCAATGTTTCTTCTTGGTGCAGACCTCATGAGAACCTTGTGATTGATCAAAGCATCTGAATGAAGGCACAATGGTGCAGCTGGCGAGATGAATAAGAAGGTTTACCAGAAATGTCCACAGAAAGGATTAGTGTCCTTCAATTTGCAAAAGAGCTTTTAAATGCGGAATGCTTTTCTATTTCTCATAATAAATATCATGATATATATGCTAAGAGGCACCTAATAAAATGAACAGGCAAAAAACTTCAAAAGAAAAAGGGAAGGAACATTTTCACAACATAAGTCTTACAATCGGATCAAACTAATTCCTCTCAAAAAACGCCCAAATCTATTAATGTACAAAACAAATACTGTGAACCTGTATTTCTGTGAGTTTTCAAAATACCCTTTCACTAGTTGTC
The DNA here is from genome assembly GCA_013400415.1 of Scytalopus superciliaris. Classification (NCBI taxonomy): domain Eukaryota; kingdom Metazoa; phylum Chordata; class Aves; order Passeriformes; family Rhinocryptidae; genus Scytalopus; species Scytalopus superciliaris. The sequence continues at coordinate 207,231 of VXBX01000018.1, forward strand.
AGTTTTGAGCTAGTTATTGTCTTTTAGCACTATTCAGCATGAGCAATAGCCTGAAACCTTCCCACTAAGTATTCCAAGATGTCACAGAAGCACAAATAAGGTTATTGTAATGCATTATTATTTTGTCATATAGAAATGAGCAAAAAATAAGAAAATAAACAAAAAGAGTGACAAATATTAATTTACTCTGCAAATACATTTGTTCAAGCAAAAAAGACACTTATGAAATGGCAGAAATCAAAGCTCATGTCAGATGTGGAGCTCCAAAACCTGTCATAGCTTCTAGAAAGGGAGATCAGAGGAAATTACAGGCACATGTAGTGAGCACTCTTTGAGATACACCTTCATGTGCGTTAGCCAAATCAAATGTCTAAAGTCTACTTATATCAGCCATTTTACAATCAATATATGTACCTGTGCTGGTTTAAAGATAAACTGGCAGAAGAAATTAATTTATTTCACAAACAGATTATAAATCAGAACTATAATTTAATAATAATAAAAAAAGTCACAATCAGTACAAGGGTACAGAGGAAAAAGAAAAGTCCCTTTAACCCACAAAAAAGTGTGTGACCCCGCAGCCTGGGGCACAAACAGAATAGTAATTGTCAACCCCTGTGCTGAGCACCACCTGGCCTTCCTAGTTACAAAATAAAAGGAAAGAAGAAACCTGTCAGTGAAGGGGATGGTCCCAGTCCAGTAGAGAGTGGCAGTCGCAGTCCTGCTGAAGCTCTGGTCCTCCTCTGGATCAGAATAGCCCCAGTCCCAAAACCCCAGTTTACATGTGCTTAGGCTCAGGTGGGAGTGCCCAGTACCTCCCCCAGGGTGGGGAGTTTCACAATGGGTGATTTACACTCTGATATATTTTTGGAATAGTCATGGCATATTTTTGGAATCCCTGATGGCCCATTAGCAGACATGACCCCTCAGGCTGGGTGTGGAGGTGCTGATGGCTCTCCAGAGGGGCGTTATCACACCTGACTCACTGGTGTGAAGACAGGAAACCTTTCTAATCTCACAGAAGCTCCCAAACACCCAGCTTGTAGCCTGAGGAGTCAGGTGTGCCCCAGGCAGCTACTGCAAATGATCCATTGTTAACAGTTCATGAGGGGACCAGGTGGAACTCTTTTCCATGGGGCAGGCAGTCTCTTTCCTGGTTCCATGGTTGAAAAAAAAAAGAGAGAGGAGGTGATCCCTCTGAGGCACAGGGTTGGTAGATGAAAGAAAAATTCCAAGATTTTAAATCCATAACAGTACCAATCATACCTTCCAAGTTAAAGTCACTGAAACATTTAACTTTATGACCACAAGAATCACCCTTTGTAAATAAGAAAACTGTATCATGCTTCATTTATCCTTTTCCCTGACAGAACAACTGACCCTGGTACTGCTCTCTTCAGTCCTTGGTAAAACACAGAACTTATCCTGGGACTTTGAGGTTACTAGCCTGATAGAAAAGTTATCAGTGATTCCAGTGTGGCACATTCTGGGTTGTTTTACATATTTGTGGAACTGGCAATCTAGCAGCACTTAGACCACCTTCTCATTCACACATCTTAATTTAACTGTTATTTGTGGTATCTCAAGGAGCAACTCTTTTCTTAAATGTTCATTCTCTTAAATACTCCCTTTAAGAAGAGATCAAGAAGCTTTTGTAGTATTCTTATAACCATTGTTTCTTTAAAACAATGAATAACTAGCAAAAAGATAGCTGTTTTGCACTCCTAAGTCAAACATTTTCTTGGAGGCAGAGAAAAGAACTGTGGTAGCATATGTGTGGTTCAGCACAGTCTTGGAGACATCTGCCACAACGATATGTTTCACCAACTAAGACCACCAAGGACCAAGTAAGAGCACTAAGTCAGCTATCAAGGTTAACTGTAAGACATGGGGCCCTAGTGTTGCAAACTCACAGCTAATTTAGGATATCACTTAGGAGAATTGAGTGCTGTGAATAACTAATAATAAAGATGGCTAAAAACTGAGAAATTTATTTTTGGGAAAGCACACTGTTAATGAATGTCAAGTTAGTGAAATTTTGTTCAGAAGTGCTAACATGGCCTGATTTGCCATCTTCTACATACTTGTGATGTCTCCAGATATCTCGGTAGCACCAAAATGCTGTTTCTTCTAGCAATATTGTGAGCTCTCTGATCATCTATTTCTTTTGCATAACTGAGCAAACATTTGACAATATCCATTCTTGCTCAGACATTTCAAGGGACACCATTACTCGCTATCTTCTTACTTGACAGGAGATTATATATTTCTTCTGTTCACTTGTTACCAGTTTCTGCCTAAAAGTGGGACTTCATTTCAACCAAGCTCTTCCACACTGTGAATCTGCACTTAATTCATCCATAATCTCTCTGAGATATTTCCCTCACAGAGATTAATGTAATGCAGCATTAAACAAAATCCCTAAAACGGTGTGTTGTGAAGCTGCATTTTCTAATTTTTTGTAGACATGTGGCAGAATCTCTTAGAAATACCCAATAACTTACAACAAAACATCTTAAACTTCACCTTTTATTTGTCCATGTTTTTATCACCCCAGTGCTCTTGCTCCAGTCTGAATACTTCTTCAGTTGTGCAATTTTCCATCCCTTCTGCTATGCTCTTGGCAATGCTTGGTTTTGTTTTGCACTGCCAGGTTGTACACTGAAAAGGCAGCGAAAAACCATCTCTGTCATAGATCACTAACAGTGACCTGAAGTTTGACACGTGGGCTAAAAATTGAATTTTTTTTTTCACCAGATTGCATTGGAAAGTTCCTTCACGAGTCTGCTATACAGACTGATTTCTTCTGGTAGTTATGAGCTATTCCTCAGCTTTCAAAATGTCAGTCCACACAGGAAACATTTCAATATTCACAGCCAGAAAATGTCACTCCAAGCCAGATTTCTTTGTGAAATTATGTAAACAGAAGGCCGTCTGAAATTGAAAGCTAGTGAAATTGAAAATTCTGTGAAGTTAAACATGTCTCAGAGACCCATTTCCTGCCTTCTGGCACTGATCCTAAGGAACACAAGTTCTCTGAGCATATCTTCTAATAGTGTATGCTAAAATTAGTCTATAGTAATAGTAACAGGGAGAGGTGTGCTAGAGATAAGGTTAATTTGTTTTGAACACTGTTTCATTAAGATGTAAATATGTCCAGTGAAAGAAAGAAAAGAAATAATCATTCCTGAAGAAAAAGAACCCTTGTCTCAGTCACACAGTCTGCAGGGAGCATCCATGCAGCCAGGGTGCCTTCATATAAAAATAAACGCCCCTTTAAGCAAGTAAAACTCAGCCATAGCTAAGAGGAATCCTTCAGAAAGCAGAAGCATTATAATATTTTTGTTATATTAAGGCACAAAGAAATTAACAGAACCTTTGGATGTTTCCTTTAAAATTACTTTTTATAAACCTAAATGAGAAACAAACACACACACATATCCCCTTGAAACTATGCAGTGCAATTAGTACTGGTAACTGATTTGCTTAATGATCTTTGCTGATTTTTAGTGATCAGTGCTCCTTACTTTTAAACTTAACAGGAGCCTCGGGATGGGGCACTAGGGAAGTTATTGCCTTCTGAAGCAATTACCCATTTGGAGAGAGACTAGTTAGCAGATTGCCTTCAAGACTGTGGGGTGGTGAGGGTCTGTAGGAAAAGGTCTGAATGGACTGGTCTATTTAGAAAATAACAGACAAGCTTTGGGTTACGAAGGTCCAGAAACTGCAAATTTCACATCCACATATAAGCTGAGAAAAACGGCTTTGAATTTAACCAGCCAATGTTAGTTCAGGTACCAAAGGGAAAAGGCAGCTCTGTAATGCAGGTGAATGGACTAGGGGGAGAATAGCAGCAGGAAAAGGTGAGAAAGGGATTATCTCCTATAGATAACAGAGTGAGACAGGATATTTATCACCAGTAAAATGGAAGGACTCTCAAAAGCACAGAAGAAGATTACAGTGTGCTTTAAGACTAATATTCCTCTCCAATCTAGGATTTTTAGTCTCTCATAAGATTTCCTATTCTTGTCTTTTTGGGGGTGTTTGCTGTCTCTCCCTTGAGAATCAGGAGGGCAAGTGATTGTTTCATAATAAAATGGTAATTGCCTGTTTTGTATGCTTTATGAGGTCCTTGTAAAAGTTGATTCTGATGGATGACATTGACATCAATTTTTTCACACTTCTTACACTTGGTGGATTGTTGGACTATATAACATGTTACAGTATGCATGCATTAGACCCACCTGTAAGATTTTGGTAGTTATGCTACAGGCAACGCTGCAGCTGGGGACTATGTCATACTACCTATCACCTGTAAGACTTTACAAGGCACTGTCTTTTTCTCCTGAAACCACCTCTTGGTGAGGAGAAAATAGGGGGATACAAAACAGCATAAACGAGAACTTTGAAAAAAAGATTGATGTACCATTTAACAAAAATAAGTTGGAATGTGAAAATAAACTTTCCATGCTAGTACTTTAGTTTGTATAAATAAATAATGTGCATGGTGAAGAAACAATCTTGATTTTGCGTATTAAAGACTGTATTAACTGTTACTGGTCAAGAATGGATTCTTGGGGATGAAGTAGTTTAATGAAAATGTCAATTCAGTGCTCATCAGTACTAAGCACTGCAAACAAGATGTAGGAGTTGGGAAGAAATGAGCGAAAAAACATCTTATGACTGTATAAAGCCCATGTCTTGAATATCTGTGCAGTCCCGGGCTGTGCATCTCAGAATGTGTACAATAAAATTGTAAGTATTACCAGGAAAGACAGAAGGATAATATAGAGAAAAACAGTGAAATACTCAACAATGACTCTTCAGCATGGAAAGAGAGAAAATGAAGGAGGATAAAACAGTCATGAGTGACAGGGAAGTAGGCAAAAAGGAACAGTTAGCTATTGTCTTCACAACCAGAACTAAAGTGTATGAAATACAGTTACTATTTGGCAAGTTCAAAAGGAACAAGAAGATATCTTTCTGATACTTCTTGATGGTGCACAGTTGTGTGTGCAGGAGATGCTGCTCGTTAATATGGATTCAAAGAGTCTTTGAAGAATTCATGGAAGAAAAATATCTTAAAGGTAAGAATGCCACATGGTGCATGAAGTTCAGCAACTGCTTGGGCTTCAGGCTGCTAGAAATCAAAAGACTGTCCCTGGGTACTGGACGAAATAAGACTTCTGCTTCATTCAGTATATCCATTTTTCTGTCAAGTTCTCCCTTATTCCATCAGGATGTCCACTGAACTATGTCAGGGGCCTCAGCAAGTGCCTTGGTATCTTTGCACAGTCACACACAAACTGATGATGGCACCTCTAGGTATTTCCCTAGCAAAGACATCAATACCTGAAGGGAAATTGCAGAAAAGAGAGGGCAAGACTATTTACAAGAGCATGTATTGACAGGACATGTAGTTCAAATTGAAAGAGAGTAGGTTTAGATTAGATATGATTGTTTTATTATGGAGCTCTGAACAACCTGGTCTAGTGGAAGGTGTCCCTGCCCTCAGCAGGGGGGTTGGAACTAGAAGGTCTTTAAGATTCCTTCCAACCCAAATTATTCTGTGATTCATTGATTCTATGATCATGATATCATGAGACATAACAGCATTAGATGATATTATAGGAATAGTTTTGAAGATAACAAAACATTATCAGGGTACGAAATTATCCTTACTCTTATATCCCTGATCTCTTTACCAGTTACTCTGTTATCTGTTTACACAACAATCTGAATGGAAACTAAGGCATTTTAATTTTGGTCAACTTTTTGTCCTTTTTACAGCAAGAAGGCTCTTGCAGGGAAAATAAGTATTTTTGGCTCTCATACATGTACAGTGAGCCTTGAAAAAAGTATTTTATATTAAGCCCCCCTTTTTTAATCACATGGTTCTTTAAGAACCTCCGGTTTTATTTAATAAAAAATAAGTTTCTTGAAGCTTGGAAAATGTGCTAGATGATAAATAAAAAGAAGCCAGTAAAAAATACACATGACTTTCTCTTTTAAAATTGTATGGTGAGGAACAAAGGAATTGTGAATTTCATGGTTTGTAGTACTGAATAAAATGTCCTTGACCCACAACACATTACTGATATTCCTGGTAGATTCGTTTTTCCCGTTTAATGAAAATTCTCAATAACGTCAACAAAAAAATCAACAGGACTAGGGAAAAAAAAGAGAGCGCTTGGTGATAAGTCCTCCTTGCATAACATAACATTCTTTATATGACTGAAAAAAAAATTAAAAAAGTTACAGTAGGGACACATCAAAAAAATACTTATGTAGGTCTTATGAGTCACTGTAGAAAATACATGGTCTTTTCATTGTCACTTGGTGGAAAATACGATGCCTATGTACACCAGGTTCATTTAATGTCCCCCCAGGTGCCTCAAGGCTTAATAGAATATTTTTAACGTGTAGATTGCATTGCATTTTGTTATATTCCATACAGAAATGCATAACATACAATATGGAAATACATCAAATACATAACTCCTACACTGGTCGATATCACACCTATAAAACATTTTGCCTTTAATTTCACATAAGGAAAGATGCAGAAGCCAAATGTTACAAAAATTTCACAGGAGAAATATGCCAGCTTTTGCTCCCCTCACTCAAGTAAACATGAATTTTGGTATGAGTATCACACCTGCTCACAAGGCTGCTAAATAAGTCAGAGACACAAGATCTCACTCTTAGTTGTACAGAATGAAGTAAAGAGCCTGTAGCACCAGAATGATGTTTTTGGTGTCTGCCTGAATTTGAATGATAAATAATATGTTGTTATGATTTCTCCACCCAGACCTTCTTTTGAGAAAAAGTGACTTCCCCATCAAGTCTACTGTTTTTCCTTCCACAGAATTATACTGCACAACATCAGAAGAAAACACATCATTCAGGTTGTCAAGAAACTGAAACCAAACTATATTAATGGTCTGTTCCAATGTCCTATCTGATAAATTTCAAAATTAGAGGCAATGTTTGTTGATCAAGCAAACTGAAAAGAGGAACTGGAACATAAAACAGCATAAAAACTTTGTTGAAAAAAAAAAAGTTCCAACTCTGCCTTCAGATCTAGAATTTTCTGTGTTCATAGTGTCAAGTGGACAGGAGGACAGGCTATGCCTACAGATTCTCCAAAGGCAGATTTTTTTGCAGTGTTGCATACAGGCATAGGGCAGGACAAAAAATGCCTGCTGTGGAAGAATTCTCAGAGAGAGCTAAAGCAGAAAAGGGGGTGAAGGATGCAAGAAAACCTACTAACCTGAGAAGGAAAGAATACTGAAACCTAGATGACATTTTCTGGAAGTTTTCAAAATACAGGAAGTGGAAAAGGAACATGAAGAGAGCATTGAGACGAAGCTTATCAGTACTGTCAATCCCAGCAGCTATGAAATATGAGGCACAACAAGTGCTAAAGCAATGTTAACAGGAGCAGCGGTACAGCAACTGCACTGCAGTGATGACACTGACACAGAATGTTGACAGCTCTAGCTGTGGGGTGAGATTTGGATGATCATCTGCTCCAGTATTTACTGACTTTCATTGTTTCATATTGGATAGTCAAGACTGTAGATGCAGAAATCAAGTTAGTCATTGTGGTGAAACTAATTAAAGAGTTGCAAACCTCTTGGTAATTGCATGCATTTTAGATTTGGAAAGAGTCAAAGAAAGTTTGTATATCACAAATGTTTGCTACACACCAATTCACTAATCATTATTGAGCTGGGAAGATTGCCAATAAAAGAAAAAGCAGCAATTTCAACAGCTGAAAATAGATTTATGTAGTTCATGCCCCAGTTTGTTGTTGTTGTTGTTGTTGTGTTGAATGTCATACTGGTAAGTTTTTTTTGTGTAAAAGGCTGATCAAAGAAATACAGTCAAGAATATATTCCAGGGTCAACTCCCTGGAAATGTTGTTAAACATGGCCAACTGGTTAAGTAAGGAACAACTCTTATTCTAGGAACGTTTAGATCAGATAATTTTCTTAGTACCTTGTCTTCACATTATTTTTACTTCCATACCTTGTCCTTTTCCTTAAAAAAGAAAAGAGGACAGGTATCGAACTGCATAATTACCAGGTGCAACATTCAATGGCATGGCTAAAAATTAAGAAGCTTATTTTTTAATGAACAAAATAAAATAAACTATTAAAATTATATAAAATATTTCCTGCCTAGATACTGGTTCTTTGAAAATCTCAAAGTGTTAAATGCTTTATTTGATGGCAAGAGGTTGAATTTTCTTGATAAAACAATACAAAGTAAAGAAACAAACAAAGAAAAATCTCTTGCCCCTGTAATAACTGAATGGTATTGTCTGAACTTCCATATTCTATCCTGAGTAGGAAACTGTTTAAAGCAAAACCAGATTTTGAATCATATAATATTGAAATAAATTTTGCCCTGTTTGAATCCTATAGCAAATATAGAGTTTATTTTTTAAAATCTGAACACTTCTTAAAATATGACAAATTACAGACCCAAATCTCTTGCCAAAGAACTTGCACTTTGCAAAAAGAAGTGAAAAAAAGAAAGTAAGTATTGAGTCTCTCATATGCTTCTCTTTATATCTAGTTTTCCTGCTACAGCATCCTATAAAAAGTACAGTTTTCAGGGAAATTGGAGAGCAGATGGTTGGTTCAGCAAGGCCAGTACCGTGCATAAAAGGAAGTTTTCCATCTACAGAAAAAGACAAAAGACTAGGGACTTGAGATGGCAGTGAAAAATTCAAATTGTCAATAAGACTTTCACTAGAACTTAAGATCCTGCAGTCAGCAACAAAACAATGCAATCAATGCAAGGATTCAAGGGGTAAAAATATTATAGTCAGATCAAGAGAATATTGATAGTTGCATTTTGAATAGCTGGGAAAGGGAATTATATGTGCATTATCACAGAGAAAACGTGATCTTATCAAATGCAGTCATGGTAAAATATTTATTTGCTCTTTTGTCCTCTTCTCACATTAAACAATTTCATCATATTTTCTCATCCATGAAGCTCTAGTCAAGACTGAAAGAAAAGCTAATTTCTGGAGGATCAACAGGGCCTAAACAGAATAATACATGACTTGCACTTGTATCACACAGGAAAATTAAAGAAAGGAAGGATGGTCTTCTTTATAACTCTCTAAAACAACTGTGGAATGAATAGTGAATTGTATCCTTGCCATAAAAACCTAGGGAAGATCAAACTTGTAGAAAAGTTCTCTTAGTTCTGCAGGCTTTAGAGTAATTTACATAGGTTGTGGCTGGGTTTTTTTAGTTTTTGTTTTTTTGGGTTTTTTTTTTAAGAACAACTGTATTAATTCCTTCCTTATTTTGTGTGAGATACAAAAAATAACACTATGCTTACAGATAATACAACTGTAATAGGGATAAGGCCCACAAATGTCACAGTTAGCAAATGGTAACATCAGTATTATTTCCAGGACACCATAGCGCAAGTATGTACTTATTTCCAGATCTGGAATATTGGCTAATACTGACAGCAATTAATTAATCAGCTATATTTTTTGCAATAAAGAGATCATTGCAAAAGAAAAGACTTCCATGACCATTTCATATGCATATGCTTATTCACAACAAACATAAATCATTAAAGATACGATTTCAGCACTAATAGGCCAGAATGTTATCTTTTGGAGTTAAGATCTTCCCTTATAAAAATATAACCTAAAAGCAACCTGACAAAACATCAAAGCCCTGCTTTGAGCAGGAGGCTTGAGAGACAACCTCCTGACATCCTAAATTATCCTGTGTTTCCATTATTCTAACTGCCCTACATATTTTTATATATATTTTCAGAAAATCACATTCTCAACAAGTATGAACATTGATATAAGCTACCCCAAAAGATGTTGGTTTAGAGATGTGACATTGTTTTGTTGATGCATTCAACCAAAATATTAAGGGAGCCCAGGGGCCTTGAAGTAGGTCAGAATGCTTGATTCTCTTCCCACTGCCCTCCTTCTGTATCATTCTGAAGTACAGCTACTTTGATCCTATCTTATGTCTTTGATTTTTCTGAATAATAAACACAACTTTGAAAAACACCCTCTATAGAAAAGCTTGATGTTGTTGGACATAATACTTCATCTGTCCCAAAACCATCAATTCTATTTCATTTGAGAGTTAATTCCAAATAATTTTGTCAATATCCTTCAAAACTGGGATTTCTATAGGCCCCATTAACAGGCATCAACAAACATTGCAGCAGGAGCACCATCGGTGCCATTTGCAGAGACATTGATGGTTCTAGTTAATCCTCTCTGGCATCTCTCTGCAAAATAAATAGCTAGCCAAGATTAGACTAAATAAGTTTTCAAGTGATTTAATACTTAATTTTTACAGAAAACAAATTTTTTGAGAAAAAAACCTCTGTTTCAAGTCTTTTTCTATATGAGTCTATGAGGCCACATGTTAAATCTATTATTGCCCTGTTCTTCCATAACTTTTGAAAGCCACACATTTTACAGCTTTAAATCACTAGAAAGGTGTTGATTCAAGAAGGTGTTGGTGGGCATTAATCAGTATGGAGAGATGGCAATAGTTTCTCACCCCTTCTCTGTCCCTTACATCACAGTTAGCCCTCTAAAACAGGATGACAGAGTACAGTTGGTAACCTACCTGGAACAGATCTACAACTCTTCTGCCAGGCAGCCTAAACTTCCTGTCTCCTAACACAAAGGAGCACTGTCCAGGGACCTCGTTGACCACTGCTGACTACAGGTATTAATGCCTGGTTGGATAACAACACCCCCATATCATACAGCCAGTCCTTACCTTATTTTCCTAGAAAGGAAAATACACATGAACCAGCTTCCAGGCATGAGTGCTGCCCTTGCAGAGAAGTGGGAGAAATGGGGAAAGAAAGGTCAGGAAAAGTACAGAGAATCTCAAGGTGGTAGTACAAAGCAAGGACTTGGCAATAGAAGTGCATGAACCGCAACAGAGATGCTGGCTTTGAGGGAGAAGACATGGTGTGTGAAGCCCCCTTGAAAGAAATCCTTTCCCTGTATGCCATTGTTGGGATGAGTGACAAGTTTCTAGGGGAGTGAGGGGTGGAAAGGAGAAGGTGGGGGTATTACCTGCAGTAGCTTCACTAAATAAAAACTTACCAAAAGAGATCTGAAAACAGTCATTTTTGACATTCTGAAGTGGTCTTATCCTCTTGCATGAATTTTTTCCAATAGCACACACACTTGTCTCTTAGGTGCAGATCTTTTCACTAACAGCCCTGATAAAAGACAGACATCCACAAACTTACTTGAGCTGATACACTGGATGAAGTTTAGTTTCTGGACTGAAATTATAAGATGGAAGTTTTTGAAATGTACATTATGAAATGCTGTATAAATTATCAATCTGGATTGAAGACACATTTCACCTCTGCTGCACATTTTTACAAATTGCATTTACTGCAAAACCATATAAGTTTTGTTCCTCTTTCTGGATTGCAATACCACACAGTGTGCCTCTGAAGTGTTCAGTGCACAGAGCAGTGGGTCACCATTCCTTAGTCGGTTTTATTCTCTCCTACATCATTTCCCAAAGAAGTGGGAAGAAATTCACTCTTTTCACTCCACTGGCATTTAAAAAGTTGCTGTCACTTTAGTTTTCATATATTTTCAAGTTAATTCATACTGAGTCAATCTTTTATCTTTAAAATTGTTAAAGGCGCAATATAGGCTACATGAAGCCAAGGGAACTTTGATGGCTCCTAAATTGCAGGTATTTAAAAGTTTCAGATGAAGATTCCAAAACCTTTCCCAAATTCACACAATAGTTTTCAATTACTACTGTTGAATCCAACTTTTATCTCACATAAGAGGAAGTTTGATACAGTAGGATGGAACCAAGTACCAAGAGGCAGAAGAGTAAATACATTTTTTTCCTTCACAAGTAAAGCAGTGTAACAGTAAAAGATGCAAATTATTTTACTACATATTCATCCCATGTTATTTCTTCTTTTTTTTTTTTTTTTTCTGTAGAATGTTCTGTTTTCCTTTAAAAATCACAAAATTTTAAAGTTGCTTCAAATACATGAAGTAAACTGAGGTTTATAACATTTGAAAGTCAAACAAATGAACTTTTTTCTGAGGGTACTCCTTTCTGCAGTGTCCCTAATCCCTTTGATATTGCTGTGGAAAACAATCTTTCTTTTTGGCAACACTGTTATAAAATCTATCAAAAGATATTAAATGCTCCCACCGAGTAAGCCTTCAGCTTGCTTTCTCTTTCAAAGGGCCTCCCCATGCGTTCTCGCCTTCGTGCTGGAACATGTTGTCAGCACTGACTTAAAAGGTTAAAGTGCTGTTTGTGAATAATCAATGCCACCTCCAGCAACTGGGGGCTCCTGGTAGCTAAGGCAAGGAGTCAGGCACTCCTCCCTCCACATGGGTTAAAAACAAAAGCAATAATAGAATCATAGAATGGTTTGTGTCGAAAGGGACCTTTAAAGGTCATCTAGTCCAACCCCCCTGCAATAAGCAGGGACATCTTCCACTAAACCAAGTTGTACCATCCAACCTAACCTTGAATGTTTACAGGGATGGAGCATTGCTGTGGGTCAACCCCAGCCAGACATCAAGAACCACAAAGCCTATTGCTCACTCCCTCACCAGCTGGACCACAGAGAGAACTGGGAGGATAAAAGCCAGAAAACTTGTGGGTTGAGATTAAGACAATTTAATAGGGAAAGCAAAAGCCACACACAAGAAAAAAGCAAAGCAAGTTGTTCATTCAGTGCTTCCCATGGGCAGACAGGTGTTCAGCCATCTCCAGGACAGCAGGGCACCAGATGGTTACTTGGGAAGACAAATGCCATCACTCAAAATGTCCCCCCATCCCTCTTCTTCCTCCCACCTACCTGGTCATTTCAGGTCTGCTGTCCTGGCTGTGTCTACTCCTGACTTCCCAAGCACCTTCAGTCCCGTTGCCAGCATGGCAATATGGAAAGCAGAAAAGGCCCTGGCTCTGTGTAAGCCCTGCTCAGCAATGTCAAAACCAAATACATTATTACCACTACATCTTTACATTACCATCACTGTATCCAGCATAAACCAAAACACAGCCGCCCTAAGAAGCCACTCTGAAGAAATTAACTCTACCCCAGCTGAAAACAGCAGAGGCACCCACCAGCTCTCTGGGCCACATGTTCCAGTGTTTTACCACCCTCATAAAAAATTTCATCCTTACACCTAATCTACCCTCCTTTAGTTTAAAAATATTACCCCTTGTCCTATCATTGCCCTGTGACAAAGTCTGTCCCTGTGTCTCTTACAAGTCCCCCATAAGTATTGAAAGGCCAAAAGGAACCTTTACTCTCTTCAGTAGCTCCCCTACAAACCTAACCATGGTTTAATTTTTCTTAACATATGGTCTCCCTCAAGCAGCAGAGGTCAGAACATCAAATGTAATGAAAAGGGGAACTTGCTGTCTCATTTATGTGACCTGAGAAAGGCAGTGAAAACAAAATTACATTTGACTGAGCAGAGGATAATAAGATCTTCGAGTTACAAGTAGAGTGGGAATTCTCTATGCCCTGTCCTGATAAGGGCAATTAGAGAGGCATTATCATAATAAAACCAAGTGTTCTCCAATAATCAGGTGCAATTTTCGAGAATGTGATGGTGCTGAGAGATCACAGCCCAAAGAAGGCAGAGGCAGATAAGCTGGTGTTTGAGCTTCACTGGAATAAAGATTTTCTGTAGAGAAGGAGAATTTGAACGAGAAAATGAACCACTTAGGAATTAATTTAGAAAAATAATTACCTAGTAAGGACAAGAAAAAAATGGTCCAAATATGGAAATAATTATGAAAAATATACATAAATTAAAATGCTCATAAAATAGAAGTCTTTGATAAAGAAGCATCTTTAGCCATGAGATTGCTTGTGCTTCTGCAATACTGTAGTTCATGGAGTGCAAACACTTTGAGCTGTCTGAGAAACAGTTCCTCCCTGGTCAGAAAGTGTTCTTTCTGCACTCATTTTCATTTTGAAAGAGTTTGTTATTTTTTATAGTTTTCTTGAATGGAGGCATGGAACTAATTTTTAAATGACATCTAGTGAAAGTTGTCTGTGCCCATGGGAGTAAGGTTCGAACTAGATGATTTTTTTTGTCCCTTCCAACCCAAACCATTATGTGATTCTATGATATATGGAAAAATAAAATGGTTAAACTTGATAATGCTTTCCAGGTGGCTTAGAGAAGCCATGAGAAGACTGCAGCTAGCAGAGAATTTTTGGCATCAAGATACCAAAACTAAACACTTTTTGCCACCTATGACAGCTGTACAAAAACTGGCAGATGATTTCTGCCTGAATTAACATGAAAATAAAGCATTATCAAATAATCTCTTTCATCATATACTTATTCATATTTATAGCTTAAGTGAAATCATGGTTCTTGCACAAGGCACATGTGTATTTCAGGGCACAGGGCACTCATCTTCTCTGGGAGCAAAAATAATGTCTTAGGGATTCACATACCGTTTACATAAGCTCTGTGGCTTGTGGCTCCTTGCCTCCTTTTGCAAGATTATAACTTTACTATCCAAATGGTTTTCCATGGCAGTGAAATTACTCCTTTAGTTGTGCAGTTGTGTTTACAGCTGTCTTCCCAGCCCCGTACTTCAACAAAATTGAGACCCTTTCATGACTAAGAATTCCTCTTCCCCTCCTGATCCTGCAACTCCTTCATGAGAGAGGAGGGGAGTAATATGTCAGATCCCAGTCTCTAAATGTTCTTAATTTTCAGACTCAAAATCCAACTCTGACTTCTGTGTCAGAAATATTCATGTTTCATACTCTTTGCAATACTCAGGTTGTGCAACTAAACCTGTTACTTTGCATATTAATCACATAAAAGCCATGTGTGTAGTGGAAGAACCAAGTGTAAATTTAAAAGGGGAAGGGCCTCAACAATTGCTGCTGAAGTTACTGACAGTACAAAACAGAATAAAACAGGTCAGTACTTTGCATAAAAAATGCCTGTGTGGTGAAAAAGTTCAGCTCAAGTATTTCATGAAGCAATTTCTTTATTAATATTAGTCCTAATCAGTAAACAGAAACAGATTCAAGGACTACTGTACTAATGAACAGTGAAGATAACTATTGTCGTGAGGAATGATACCAAAACTTAAGTCAAAAAACAGAGGCAGAAAGAAAACAAATAAGAAGGTGAAAATTCAGAGAAATTTAAAAATCAGAATAAAACATGTTTTTCAAGTGGTTAGAAAGTAAAATGGGATCTTCTGGAAACAGAATCTGACTCTTGTAAAGTGAAAGCAACTCCCAACATTAAGAAGAATAACAGATATGGATTCAATCAACAAGACCAACAGGAATTGGAAAGGTAATAACTAAGATATCAAGAGAAAAAAAGATAGACTGCATATTTTCAGAAGCAGGAAACACTTCAATAAATTATTCAGATGGGCAACCAGGAAACAGAGTCATTTCAGAGAAGCTAGAGTGTAAACCTGCAAAGTCCTTGCTCCTCCTGACTAATTTCTTACACATTCAATAGGCCCATTGATTTCAGTTAGTGGTTTCTGAAGGAACTCCAGTGGGAAGTACTGCATAAGGTGATTATCATGCACTAGCCCTAATAATTTGCTTTCTTCTGTCATCTGTGTTTAACACAAGAGAATGGTAGGAAGATATTTTTGTAGAGAACACACAGTCTTTGCCTTACTAAATATTTGTGTTTCTGCACCCAGGTTTTGCATCATTCTTATAGGCTTTGCTAATCAGAAAATGAATAGAAAAGCATTATGTTAACCTAAGAAGGTCTTTTATCTGAATGATGTCTAAAGGAACAAGCCTATCACATTGTTAACATTAACCAAACTGTGAAACTGAAAGCGTACTAATGTCAAGCCTTTACATCAAGACATAAATAATGGCATAACTATGAAATATTTTTATTATTAAATGATCAGTCATTATTACTGCTGCTCTTAATAATCCTTCCTGAAGAGATTTTGCTTTCCTTTCAATAAGAAGAAAATCACAAGTACATAATATGCACCAAATTTTCTCCTCCTCTCTCCCCAGAATATTATAAAACCAAAATCACAGCACAACGATATATGGATAAAACCTGCATGAGCGTTTTGAAGAAGTTTCAAAAGTCTATTAAAGGCTCTTAGTCTGGAATGGCTAATAATAAACTCTAACCTAAACATATTAGGTAAGATCAAAAGATAAAAGTGGAGGTTAAATGAAGGAGGAAAAGCTATTGCTGTAGTGCAAAGAAACAAGAAGGGATATCTGTGTGGGGGTTTGTTATGCAAAGGGGTATTCTAAATGTAGGAAGAAAACTCCTGTATTTTATTCAAGTTGAAAAAGGTATCACAGCAAGGTGTTGAGAACTCTAACTGGAACAGTGGGAGAAGAGGATGAACTGCTGTGAAATAAAACAGGAGAGCAAATTGTGTGGAGGTCAAAGTCTCACATCTGGCAGTATGACCCAGCTTCGTGATTATTTTAATGACACCCACTAAAACCTCTCAAAGTAACGATAACCCGCCTTATCACTAGCCAATTTAGTTACCAATCTGGTAGTAATTTTTGCCTGTTTTCTTTTCCATGTTCCATCCATAATTTAAACAATATTCTTACTCTTGTGGCAAATAAAATTTAGTTAAAAAATAATCACAGAATCTGCTGAGTTGGAATGGACCCAGAAGGATCATCAAGTCCGACTCATGACCCTGCAGAGGACTATTCCCAAGAGTCACACCATATGCCTGAGAGTATCATTCTAACACTTTTTGAGCTCTGTCAGGCTCGGTGCTGTTTACACTTCCCTGGGGAGCCTGTACCAGCATCCAATCACCCTCTGGGTGAAGAATCTTTCTCTAATATCCAGCCTTAGAGCTTTCCAGAGAGTCAAAAGTTCCTCGCAGTTTTGTATCATCTGCAGACTTGGTTGGTATCCCTTCCAGTCCTATTTCCAAGTCATTTATGAAGATGTTGAAGAGCACAGGGCCCAAGATGGAACCCCACTGGTGACAGGTCATGAGTCTGATGTCACCCCATTCACTGTTACCCTCTGAGCTCAATCCATGAGCCAATTGCTCACCCACCACATGATGGGTTTATGTATCTGTGGGCTGGACTTTTTGTCCAGAAGGATTCTGGGAGAGACAGAATAGAAAACTTTACTGAAATCAAAGAAGATTACATCAACTGGCTTCCATTGATCAGCTAGGTGGGTTACCTTGTGATAAACGGAAATCAGGTTTGATAAGCAGGACTTTCCTCTCATGAAGCCGTGCTGGCTGTGAACAACAACTGCAATGTCTTTCAGGTGTTTTTCAATAGTTCCCAGTGTAATCTTCTCCATAACTTTACCAGACATTGAAGTGAGACTGACAGGCCTGTGGTTTCTGGAATCCTCCCACTTGCCCTTCTTGAAAATTTGGACAACATTCACCAGCTTCCAGTCAGCTGGGACCTGGATGGATTTCCAAGACCACTCAAAAATCATTGAGAGAGGTTTTGTGATGACATCAGTCAGCCCTTTGAGGATTCTGGGATGAATCCTATCACGCCCCGTATATTTGTAGGGATCCAGTTGGAGCAGCAGATCCTGCAGTTTCAGGAGCAACTGAGAGTTGATCATTCTCACAGTCATGGTCCTTCATCTCCAGACACTGAGAGCCCCTTGGTCTGTCATCTGTGGTGAAGACAGAGGCAAAGAAAGTGTTAAGCATCTCTGTCTTGTCTCTGTCCCTGTTTGAGAGGTGACCATCCTCATCCTGTAATGGACCATGATATTTCTATACTGCCTATTGCCATTAGTGTATTTGAAAAAACACTTTTTTTTGTCCCCCACATTTTTGTCCAGCTTTGACTCCAGTTGAGCTTTGGCTGCATGAATTTTATCCCTTGAGTGGCAAGCAGCACCTCTGAATTCTTCCCATGTCACTTGACCTTGCTTCCACTGGGCATACACCTTCCTCTTTTCCTTTATTTCCAAGAGAAGATCCCTGCCAAGCCAAGCTGGCCTTCTGCCTCACCTACTTGACTTCTGGCATGTGGGAATTGCCTGCTCCTGTGCCCTTAGGTGCGCTCTTGAAGGGAAATGGTGTGTGGAGTGCTCAAACTCCAAGGGTGCGGGGGGAAAAGGTTTCTTTTTTTAATTGAAAATGGTGCCCAACTTAAATAGGATCGATGGGGAAAGTTCTGGAACAGGGTGGAACTTGCGAGAGGTTTAGGGAAGAGCCTTGGAGGGCTCTGCAATACAAGGTAAAAGCCTCCAAAACTGGGAACACAGGGGCAGGTATATACCATATAAGGAAATGCTACCCTGCTGCAAGCAGGGACCAATTAGAGGTGGGTTACAAGCTGTGAGGGATGGAAAATTCCAGCAGGGACACAGTGAAACAAAGGGAAGGACATATAACATGATAAAATCCTCAAATGGGGTACAGACTTTAAATTGCGAACGGTCCTTAAACATCGCAACAGTCCATATAAACACAGCAAGCAGTTTTTCAGAGCTCAGGCAGTCACAGATCTGGGCTCGTTAAGCTGTCCTTCCACAGATGGTATCTCTCTCCTCCAACGCTTAGGAGGTAATGTTTGAAAAGTGACCAACACTGATGGACCCCAGCACCTGCAAAAATATTTTCCCATGGGACACTGTTTACTAATTCCCTGAGCAGCCTGAAGCCCGCCCACTCCCCTCAGGTCCAGAGCTGAGGGTTTTCCTTCTGTCAACAGAGATTTTAAACTCAATCACTTCTTGTTTGCTGTGGCCAAGACAGCCACCAATCTCCACTTCTTTCACAAATCTGCTCTGCTGACAAGCAGCAGATCAAGGAGAGCATCTTTCTGAGTCAGATTCCTTAGGACCTGTTTCATAAAGTTGTCATGAAGCATATTATTCATTTGCTTTACCTCATAAAGCTTTATGTAGTTTTTTTAGAATTACAATCCCAATTCCAATCCCAGATCAAGCAAAAGTCATATAGAACCAGTTCAATGAGCCGTGTGAAGCAGGAAACAGTCTCTGCTTCCAGTGCAGCTTTTCATAAATAAATCACATAGACAGGTACATGAAAAACCTGTCAGAGTTCACTAAGGAGCCTCCTCTCACTAATGGAACTCTCAAGATGCAGAAAATCTTGCATGTCCACAGCTGCCTCCAATGCAAAGGTGTAAAGGTTTTTGCAGAGATGTTCTTATCATGCTGAGATTTGAGACTAAATGAAAACAAAGACCAACTTTTACCTGAAAATCCTAGGTTTGTGCTATGATTTTACTATCTTTCTTCCTATAAGAAGAAAATTCTGAGAATATAAGAGCACAAGAGATGGTCTCTAATTGAGTTTGGCATAACCTTTAGGTAACACATCTTGGGAGTGGTAACATTTCTTCTTTTAGGCATAATGTCTGTTTCTTAGGTCTACAGATAACTTTCAACTGGTTTAACATTACAACTGGAAGATGACTGGCCCTCAAATATGTTACACACCTATGCTTACTGTGAAATGCAGCATTTCAGCCTATTACCTCAATTTACTACTTCATCTAGATCCTCAATTACATGTCTGGAAAGTCCCATCTCAGCCACCAGAGAGGAACACTGTATTTAATAATCTTTTATATCTTATTTTATTCTACATGTGTATTTTTACAAATGTTATGTGTGAAATTTGATATACAGTTTTCCCTTATACCACACAGGCAGTGAACACCCATGGACACAGACATGGGTCTTTGCAGTATAAACAGTGTACAAGCCTTGTCTTGAGTTAGTGCAAATATTGGAGGCGTCTTTGAATGAAAACACAGAAGGATCTTAGGGAACAGGAGAGACTAAAATAGGCATGAATATATACACAGTTGTCTCCCTACAAATGTACATTCATTGCCTGGATCTCACTTTGCTTCCAAGATACATCCTTTTAAACAAAATGTCAGTAAAATGAAAGCACTAGATGGTCTCTAAGCATGAAATGTTTTATGATGAAAAATAACATCTGCAAATTGCTAAAAACCTCTTGGGGTACAATAGAAAAGCTTGATTTGAGATCCTTTTGAGCTCCCCTTATTGCTTTTTATTGTCAGCTTTATAATTACCAGTTTCTTCATGCATATGCAATCAGCATTTATTGCTTTCAATGGATTATGCTTCACATCATTGTAATGATCATGTTGCTGTTGACTCTGTTTTGTTGATATTGACCAGTCTTAATAGGAAAACAAACTTGTTTCAGAAAGAGATCCAATCTATTGCTGATTTGTGTGGAAGTTTTGGCTTTCAGGGCAACATCAATGGATTATATTGCTCATTTTCAGTGACAGGTTGCACAATGCATGATTTCAATAAGGGGTAGTCAGCAAATAATTCTGTATGATAGTCAACAGTTTACATACAAGAGATACTTTATATTATCGCAGAAAAGGAACCCTTCATTACATATTGCAAATCATCTGTTTTGCCTTCTAAATCAGAAGTCAACATCCACAGCTAATAATAATGCACATATTTTTTTCAAATTTTAGAGAACAACAGAACTAAGGTAAATCCAGTTCAGAACTGAAGTGCTGAAAGAATTTATATGAAAATGACAGACTATTTAATATTATTGAAGTTTTTCAAATATATTTCACCAGTAAGTTATAGGCTTCAAATAAAATTTATTATTCAGCATGTTAAAAATGCTGTACTTAGAAGAAAGAGGGATTTTTCTTTAAACTAGGTTCACAGTTCTTTTTAAACACCAGGAGAAGCCCAAGAAGGAAGCAAAATTAGCAAAGTCTACAGACCCTTTGATGACAAAGGTCAAAGTGTTTACACACTGTGCCAGGATGCAGTTCTTGACAATATAGCATGTCAAAGGCAACATACTTGCATATAGAGTAAGAGGGACCCATAAGAGGGATTAATTTGGGATTTCATCTTGGTTGCTTAATAAAAAAACTAAGCATTATTCCTTCTCTTTTGTTCAACTGGTCTTTGCATACGTTTTTAATTGAATTGACTATTTCCTGCTCATTGCAAGAGGGTTGGACTAGATGACCTTTAAAGGTCTCTTCCAACCCAAACTGTTCTTTGATTCTGTGATTTTGGATTTTGAAAAGAAATATTTTCATTTTCTTCTGCCTTCTCCAGGCCCCAGTTATGTACACTTTCTATATAAGTGACTAATAACAAAGTATTCCACACCCAAAATCGCAGCGGTCTTGAATATTATTCAGACCACTCTGGAAGAGATCTGTGCCAGTGACACATTGATCATGACAACTAAGAGACTAATTTAATGCATGAATTCCTTTGGAACCTGCTAACAAGAGGTGTTTTTCAGTGTCAGTTCAGCCAAGTGAATCCTCATTTTCCACAGAATTACATATATTAACTATAATAGGTTCAAGAAAATGTCATTCTGTCCCAGTATCATGTCTCCCAAAATAATTGCCACCAGATATAGAAAGAAAAGTACAAAATAAATGCAAACATATAAAGATACTCTTCATTGTACATTGCTATAAGAAGAGGTGATCACGAGGACAATAATGAAGACCAGAGCTCTGTGGTCACTGATTAATGGTCATCAAGGGAACTGCTTGGGCACAGCCATGAGAATTGCCCTGAAAGGTGTAACTGATAAGGAATGGAAAAATGAGCATTAGGCCATAGTGCAGGAGGCTTGTGAAGAATTTATGATGGGCTTTCAGAAAGGGTTTATGGGATTGTGTATAATATTTCTGTAAAAATATTCAGGTAAAGATGGGAAAAGGGAAGGCTGTAAGTAAGACTGTATGTGCCAGTAATTTGCTACTGGTCACACTTGCACTTCTGCTGGCTTTTACGGCGTCTACAAAACCTTCAATAAGAGCAGCCTGTTGTAATTCTAAGATCTCTTTCTGAAAGTGTGACAGACAGAGCAGGTGCAACAACTACCTATTAAAAGGCAGGATATTTTTCTCTACCTATCTTGCATATATCTGCTGTGTTCCACCTGCCATTTTATTTCTCTCAGTCTGTCAGTCCGTCAGTCCATCAGTCTCACAATGCCCTTCTGTGACTCTGCAATAGGTTGTTGTTTTTCATACCACAGATGACTTTGTGCATCTGTACATTCTGCTGCACTGAGAAAGCTGACCATCAATTCCAGTGCTTAATTTTTAATGAGTTACTTGTCTGCGTAGTGATGCTCTCTGTTATCCCAATAACACTGAAGTTTCATTGAGAATCTTTTTGAGTCACTACTTGAAGAACAGAACCTGGATTCTGCTTGATCATGTTACCTGTGATTACTTAAAAAAACTGACAGATTTGTGAAGTGCTTTCTAAGAGCTATATTGACCCTTCTCCAACACACTTATCCATGTTTCTTCATTACAATCTGTATCTTTCCTTCCATCCTCTCCTTCTTTCTTTTCTTCCTTCCTCTGAGTCATCTTTTGGTGATTTCATTGTGTCTCCTTGTTCCTGGACAACTCGGACAATCTTCTGTCATAGTACATAGACTTTCTTATTCTCTAAATGTGCTCTAATTATTTTTAATATCTTTTATTCCTCTGGAAACCTGTCCTGCAAATTCTTCCCTTGACTGAGATGAAGTTGCTTGGTAGTATAAGGACCCTTGACTTTGGGAAATGCTGGACCTTTTCTCCATTTAAATGCTGAGTCCTTTCAGACTTCTTCTTTTTTAAACTTTCTTCCAAAAATTTAAATCTGGACAGAATTAGTGTTCCTGTTCATATTTCCATCAAAATTAAACAATCAAGTTGCAGTCATGATGCAAACATTTTTTGCTTATAGATTATAGATAAATGGGTTAGCTAAAGCAGGCCCAAGACAGGGTTTGAATTATGGCTAAATTAATTTTAAAAAAGAAGAAGAATCTTGTTGCAACCAGAAGTATTAGACCTTATTAGTACTAATAATATATATTGCCTAACAAGTGCTTTGGAAATTAATGTTTCTTATAAGGATAACAGTTCTAATAGCGTTTCTCTCTGCAGCAAAATTAGTCAGATCTTATAGTGGGGTTCAACAGCAGGATCCTATCACTCACTACTGCAAGGGAATTATTCTTGATTTTTCCCTCAATTACATCATTTTAGGGGGCCTTTATTTTAGCTGTGGAAATGCTTCCATTATTTTACTGCCAATTAAAGACAATAAAAGAGAATATGTAACCAACCATTTCATTCTTCATGAGCAACGCTCAGTTCATAGTTTAGTTTCAGTAATTGCTTCCCAGTCCTGTTTCTGTAAGTCCACCCTGTAGTGAATTTCACCTTGTTCTCACCTCCTGTTAATTCTTCCATTTGGTTGCCTATAGTCTTGCCATTCCTTTACAAATACTTTATACACTGGTGTGTTTAACTCGCCACTGTCTGTCCCATCTTTCATTGGGCACTAATTGCATTGCAGTCCAGTTTTTGCTGTTATCAATATTAGCACTGTCTTCCTCATTGATCTCTCATTTTCTGCTTAATGATATTACTTCATCCACTGTCACATTTTAATTCCTCTTTGTTTTATTGGAGGCTTTATGTCCTTTTTAAACTAAGCTCCTTGATCAGCCATCATGTAGTTTGGCTCTGCCATGCTCCATTATCCCTCAGTACTCCTTTGGCTGCAATCAAAGGCAACGGATGCAAAGAAGTTTAATGCAAATTTTAATGATCTAAGAAGCTTGAATTAAGTGCTTTTGAAATCCAGGTACTGACTAAGCTAAACACACCACAAAAAGATGACAAATGGTTTAGAAAAATAATTTTAACATTGTTTAAAACTGCATAATTGTTCTTAGGTTGAGAGTGCTTTGGCAATACAATACTAAAGTTTAGCCCATTTGTTCTTCATTGCAAGGGATGAGAAAGCTGGGTAATAAGGATTAACATGGAACACATTATTCTGTGTTAGCTGTGCCAATCATATTTTATAATTATGAGGTACTTGAATTAGGGACTAGGCCAAGCACCCAGGAATTTAAGGGAAATGTTTCTATTCCTTAATAAAAAAATATTTAGATTGGTCTATAATAGCCAGAATTTGATGCAGCTTTCAGTGAAGTTAATACTGATTAACAGGAATAGAAGCCAGTTTAAAACACTTCTCAGCTGACCTTCTGTGCAGCTTAGTGTTTTGAGGTTTCAAAACATATGAATATCTGAATGGGGTTATGCACAATGCTAAGGATAGAGGGTTCACTTTCCTATTCGAGTTTCCTTCGAAATTGCAGGAATCCTTTACAGGTTTTGGCAATTGAGAAATGTATATCTTCAACAGTAGAGGTTCAAATCTGCATTATTCTTTCAAATTTATTTCATATTATCTTGAAAAATAATTTTAAAGAGTTCACTGTTTTTCTGAGGGATCAGACTGAAGAACAATAAAAGAACTGTGACAGTTCTAGAGAATCAAAGAGAAAGAGAAAAAACAAAACCTACTCAAGAAATTATCATTTTTTCAGAGTCCCCAAGAATACTTCTCTGAAGTATGAGATTTGCTCTTGAAGCCAATGCAGCAATTCTGCCATGAGTCCAGGTCTCCATTCCCATACTTATTTAGCTTTTTCTTACACACATTAGATGATGCTGTGAAGTGTCCTCTTCCCACTGCTGGACAGCCCCTCAGTAAAGAAACTTTTTTTAAGTTTTCAGGCTTACGTAAATTTTTCAGTATGAGATGTATGCAGTAGAGAGGGCTTTCCAAAGAAAACTTTGCTTTGAACTGGAAGTAAAATAAAGTCATTAGAAGATTCTTTCAGGAAGTCAGGAGTCACCGTTTATATCCTCACATAACTTTTGGGCTACACTTTATCTGAAAATTCCAAACCGTAAATAGCACAGTGAATTATTTTAAATATTTTTTAACGCACCAAGTTATAATCTTCATTATTTAGTTCTGAAAGGTTACGTTCCTTTCATATGTTTTAGTTGTGAAGGAAAATTATGACCTGTAAAATGAGCCTGACAGCAGAGGAAAGACATTGAAAAGAAAAGGTAAAAAAATAAGAGAGCAAGAAACCTGCATTTTTGATTTCTGAAGTTATGATTTGGTCTTAAAAATAGTTTCTGAAGATGACACCACAAGGCAAATTATATTTTTTTCTGCCACAAAACCAGGATTAAAGCTGACAAAATACTTTTTAAAAAATGCATCCCAACCATACTGCATAGCAATTGGACATCAAAAATTTATCTTATGGCTATATGCTACACATATAAATAATCTGATACTCCTTTTAGAACAAGAAGCTGCACCATATAATGAAAACACTCTTTGTTGTGATCATGACAAATGTATTGCGGAGTTTGCTGACACATTTGGAGCTAGAAATATTTTGTGACCATTTGAGTCAGAAACTAAAGAAAAATTTCTTCCTCCAGGAAACCTCCTATGACCCTCTAATCACTTCCAACCTGCTCCAGTTCAGAAATTCCAGCATTTGTGATCTTGTGATCTCTGTCTCCTGCAGTACCTCCTCCCACCATGCCCTAACCACCCTTTCTCCTCATCATCATTTAAATTGCCCCCACAGCTCCTGGTTGCTGGATGGTGAAGAGTCTTCTAATACGGCTGGTTCTGAACCACTCAGATACTGATCGGTTTGTTGGCACCCGCTCAAATTAAATAGCCTGCAGCAGCTATTCCTCTGGTGGGTGAGGGAAGAGGGGAGCAAAGAGAACAGACATCTCTCTCCTCCCTCTGCCTTCTGTAAGAAAGTAGAGGAGCGCAAAAGCTTTGTGATCTCTACAGAAGCATCACATATGGCTGGAATTACTCAGTTACCAAGTTCTCTGGGAAGTGAGGGGAGAAGACAAAGGGACAGATAAACAAACAGTATGATTTAAAAAGCCTAATTTCTTTAGAAAGCAAGGTTAAAAGAGTAATAAATAAATAAAAATCAAATAATTATGTTTTCGCTACTAATGTGTCTAACTGGATGCCAAACAGTGCATCCAAGTTTCTTTTTCAAGTAGGTTTTGCAGAATTTAGACAGTAAGGAGAGCATACAACCATCAGTGCCTAACTGGCTCTCAAATGTAATATCTTTTGAGGCTTACTGTGTTATTCTGGCATTGACTGACCTAAAATTGCACATTTTATGCAGAACAAAAAGAGATGCTGGACATCACTGTGCTGTTGCGTCCAGGGGAGAAAGGCATAACAAGAATCAATGTCTGGAGACTGCAGCTAGACATATTTACACTTCTAATAAGGAAATTTTTTAATTGCAGTAGTGATTAACTATCAGAGCCATCTAGTAGAGTGATGATACTTCTCCAGTCGTTGAAATCCTGAGATCAAGACTGACGGCTGTTCTGGGGCATAAGCTTGAGCCCATTACCAGTTATTTGGCTTACTACAGAGCCTGACTAGCTGAAATTGTACTGCTGGTACAATTGCTGGTGTTATATTTAGCTCAGTCTAAGTGATCTAGTGATCCCTGTTGGCCTTCGAATGTATGAACTGATGAAGTGAAGCTGACATAAAAAGTTGGAATTTGCAAACAGCTGGAGTTGAGGGAATACAGGATGCTTCAGTTTGGTGGTTGAACAGCAAAGAGAAGAGTGGCTTGAGCTGACTGAAACAAGCTTTATGCAGAATTGGAGCAGGGCTAAAAAGGAATGAGAAGGAGAAAATAGGTTAATCGAAAATGCTTCATTTAAAATCTTTGCTGTAAGATTATTTTCTTTTCATTGGGGACAGCTTTGAAAAGATTAAAAATTTCCTTCAAAACACTGAAATTAAGTACCTTGTATATAAAAATTTTTCCCTCAACAAAAGCTGTGATGAATTGGCTGCAAAATGTCAATAATTATCTGGTTTGCAAAGTTTCTTTTTTGCTGCATATGCATTTTTTTCAGGGAAAAGAAATACATTCAGTCAGACAAGGAATGAAAAGCATATTGATAAGAAAGGTCAAAGGTGTACCAATAAATATTACCATGGCATGTCCTGATAAAGAAAGAAAGGGTGGATTGACAGGTAAGATTACTCAAGGAAAAACTAAAATGTGGTTAGTATGACCAATAAGAAAAAGTGTCCTACCATAGATTAAAACTGAAGTTAGTTTTAAATAAAATCTTGATAACATTTTCTATATATTTTCCAAGAATATGAAATCAAAGAAGACAAAGGTGAGGGATGGATCAATTGATACTTGTGTCAGACAAGCGTAATGGTTTATTCAGATTAATATATTTAAACAAAATAATCCAATGCAACACTAGACTAAGTAGCTAACCAATATTTAGTAAAAAAGAATAATAATCAAAATAATGCTTAAAAGACATTTAACAATTGTTTGTGATGTTTTCTTAATTTATCTATAACTTTCTACTAATTTATGTTCAAAAACTTTCTACAAGACAGGGCAGATATACCTGCTAACAAAATGGTTTTCTGACACCAAGATGGTGAGTAGCTTTCTTTAACTGCCTTTCTTCAGTGCCTTCCCTGTGACAGTCATATAATATGCCACGGTCCACCTTCTACTGCGGAGCTTCCTACGTGGACAGCTGCATTCCTCCAGGTTTCCTCATGAATAAACAGTCAGCTTTACCTCTTGAGAGTAAATAAACAATATCAAGGGCTACAGGGAAGAACCTAAACCTTCTCATTTAACTATTCTACCTATAACTGTCTCTCAAGAAATTTACCAGAAGGAACCAAATGTGTAGATTAACCAGCTCGCTCACAACTGTCCTGAACCTTTGACACTGTGCTAATACAGATATATATATATATATCCTGTCTGTTGTCAAAGCCAATTTTAAAACCAGTCCTGCTAGCTCTGCTTTTGAAACATTTTTATTTCTACTCAGTAGCAAAAAGAATTATTCTCATGTTTTCACACATAACTGAACAAAACCCACGACACATCAATACACAGATTCCCCAGCTGTTAAGATAGGGTCTGTTTGAACATGTCAGCTTTTTTCATAGATTTAGATTACTGTGATCCATGTGCTATACACACAACAAATCTAACACTTTAAAATCCTAATAGCTTTTAGGCCACCAATGAAAGTATTTGCACACTAAAAGACAGTAAAAATAGCAAAGAAAAAACCCAAACCCATCCACCCCCCCAAAAAACCAAAACAACCAACCAAACAAAAAACAAACCCAAAAAGCTCAGAAATGTGGTATATGAAGTAAAAAGGAAAAGGAAAAATTCTACACTCCAGTAATGTGTAATTTTTTTTTTTTTTACTCTGTGTTTTTTGTCTCTAACCTTTTCATGCCATAAATATCAAGAAAGAGATGATGGAATTAAAATTATACATAATGCTTAG
The DNA here is from genome assembly GCA_013400415.1 of Scytalopus superciliaris. Taxonomy (NCBI): domain Eukaryota; kingdom Metazoa; phylum Chordata; class Aves; order Passeriformes; family Rhinocryptidae; genus Scytalopus; species Scytalopus superciliaris. The sequence continues at coordinate 235,530 of VXBX01000018.1, forward strand.
GCTGAGAAGTTAGAAGTTGCACTCTGGATTGCATTAATATTTTCTCATATTTTTCTGAGAGCTACACATGCACACACTGAAAGACACCCATACATACACAATGAGCAACAGGAATCCTTTAGTTCCCTTAATATGGATCTTCTGTACATTTTTCATTTGCAAAGAATAATAGATTTTATTTTTTAAAAATTATTATCATTATTTTTCACATCTGCAAGAAAGCTAAAACTCATAAAGCTGGATTAAAAATCCCCACAACACTTGTCTTCTGTGCTTACCCACTAACTTAAACAAAACATCATAGAAACACTTGTTAGGGCTCAGTCCTGATTACTTTAGATGAATTTAGTTTTGTCTTCTTATACTAGATTTCAACTTCAAGCTTTAAATTTCTCATTCCAACTTCAATACTCATATTGACTTTCTTCTGAGTACTTCACCATGCAACTGCCACAGATCTCTTGAGACTGCCCCTTAATTCTTCAGGTCATCATCAAAATAATGATTTTTTTTTTTTT
>VXBX01000018.1:236101-319603 GCA_013400415.1 Scytalopus superciliaris
AGTTCTCAGACAAAAATACAAACAATAGTGGCCTTTCACTGAATATAACCTTGAGTAGAAGTTCATTTGGATACACTCATAGAAAGCTGTCATTTATTACTGAAGCTAACCACTGACATCTTCTTTTCATCAGTGAGATCTATCAAATCATACTAAAAGTGTGTCTTAAGTGGGAGGGGGCCATTTCAATGCTACAGAGACAAGATTTTTGAGAAGAAAGTATTTGTCTTCCATGAGAGCACCCAGAGGAAGACAATACTGAAAATTTTCCAATAATTTCTGTCAGTGGGTATAACCTGACACACTGCAGAAATTAATCAAATTGTTCTAGAGAAACATGGAAGCAAGGAAATGAGGATTTGAGATGCATGCAAATGTCCTGCCTTTGGAGATGGTATTTAGTTCTGCAGAGAGAGAAATCTGTCAAATGAACTGCAAGTCTAAGTAGTAGTTAATCTTAAGAAATTTTTAAAAAACACCCTTTCCTTAGGAAACGCTCCACCAGCTTGACTGATTAAGACAGCCCTTCTTTCTCCAATGCAAGGCACAAGTGTATACTAGAGTAATTTAAATACCTCATCTTCTGCAGCAGCAAGACTGACTTGCTTTAAGACACAACTGCATGAGACACTGCAAACACAGTTCTGGCTGGGTCTTCTCCAATGTGTACATATCCTGACCTGAGCAGCTCAGTGTACATGAAAACTGAAGGAACCAAAATTTCCATTTTTCCCACATCTCTCTTAAACAGATATTGTGCAGTTTGCTGAATGCCAAACAGATATAACACAGGTGAGAGACTACTTTTTGCTCAATTCATCCTCTTGAACACTATGAAAATCACCCAAAGATATAAGGAACAGCTCTGCTCTATGTGCCAATTCACTCTTTCTCCATAACCCCAAACACTTCCTTTCCATTCACACATAGCCCAATTACAACTTGACATCGCTAAATAAGAAGAAAAGCTGACATTTACATGCTTCACTAACCACTTTCTGCTCATTCATTTCCTCTATTTCTGGCTCCTTTTGACCCATATTTTAACTAAACATTGGATATGTTATTAAAATCAGGCTATGTCTCTTCCTCCTAACATAATATTCCTGTTACACACAGTACAGGTGTTGCCATAGAGCACAAAATAGCTCAAGGATGAGTGTTAAATCTGCGTAGCATGTTTGGTAAGATGCTCTGTCTTTGAGGACACCACATCAAGTTGGAATCAGATTTGGCAAGAAAAATTCCTTGTGCCATAACTTTATGGGACAATCAGACTATGCTGTGTGCTCTGTATGTGTCAGCAAATGTACCCACTGAGACTAGGGTATCATAGAATCATTGAATAGTTTGGATTGGAAGGAACCTTTAGCAATCTTTTAGTCCAACCCTGTCATCTAGTCAAACTCTCTTAAGTAAGGAGGTAAAAAGTATGTGTCGGGAATTTTCTTAAGGTGTAAAGTTAGGGCAACTATCATGTTATAAACCAATTTGGCAATGGTTTTATTCAACCAGAAATAAAAACCTCAATTTCAGTACGTAAATTAAAGGCAAGCCACCTTTGATGCCACTGCATCAGAGTTTTATGTCAGTGGTAGTCTTCATAAAGAAACATTTTTCATAGGGTCTTCCAACAGATATATTTGATATTTCTTCATTGGGTCACTTCAATTGCTCAACTACTTTTCTCAAAAAGCCCAAAACATTACATGCTGCATCAAATGTGGGTCTATAAGTGCATTGCAAACCACACAAATTAATGTTTTAATTTTATACTTCAAATTGAATAGACAGCACCAAATGTATATGATTGGTTGGCCAAACTATGGCTTTAAACTGTTTTCCACAACCTTTCTATGTTTTGCTGTCTTTCAACCAGATCTTTATGCAACATGCATTTTAGTAAATAATATCTCTCTGACAATTTCCTCACATTATCTTGAAATTTGAATGTCTTTTTTTTTTTGTCAGACTGCACTTAATTTTTTTGTTGTTTTTGTCTCCAGATGTAGAAGGTGATATTGTGTACTGTAAGTATTAAATATAATTCAATGGCTGTGTTCTGTTTTTAAAGATTGTATTCTCACTGTGTCAACAGGCCACCTGTCTCACCCTTTGTTATTCCCAGCCTTTCATGTATCAGCATTACTTATTTTGTATTTTAATGATGGAGTAGCCTGTGAACAATGTAGGGGATACTTTTATGATAGTCATGCATCATTTTTCTAAAACAGTGACTCCTTAACCTTCTGAGAACACTGTCTCTCTGATTACCTGGTGTATGGTAACAGATGAAATTCAGTAATTACACATACATCAAAATAGTCTAAAACCAGAAGATGGGCAGTAGCAAATTACAAGGGCATAAGAAAGGACAGAGCAAAGTTTTTGAAAAAGGAAGAATACAGGCATTTTTGCTAGACAATATTTTTTCACTACAAGATGTGGAGCTGTTTGAGCAGCCTGAAGCAACATATATCTTTAGATATACAAAAGTAACTGGATGTTCTTTAATGAAGGCAAATAGTGATGATACACTCCTACTTAAGTAACAGGTTTTCTGATTTACAGTCACCTGATTACTGACACCAAACACAAAATTTCTGTTCAGTGAAATCACATCTCCTTGAAAAGTTCTTATCCCACACTTACAATAGTCATTTTGTCTGCCTTCACAAAAGGAATAACCAGGAAAAGAGTATTGATTAAGGAAGAATGCTAGAAAGAAGGTCAACATCAGAGCTTCTAAATATGCTCTAGCAACTGTTACTCCAAAGACTCATGCATCCAGTCTCCTGCTTTGGACTGTGACTAGTTGCTGAGATAGAAATGAAGCGGACAGAAATATAGAGTTTTCCCCCTCATGGCAAAGACTTCTAGTAGCATAGGGACTTGCTGAAAGGGAAGGTGTATTCAGACACACCTTTTGGTAGTCATTAGTGAATGTATCATCTAAAATCTGTATAATAATAAATAAGAATCCCATCATATTTTTGCCATGTGCAACATCCTTTGATACAGCAATTGCTCGTGTATCAAATTTGAGCTTATAAACATGCTGCCAGACTACCTTTATGTTCCTTCTCATTATTGTAGTGGAATAAATAAAAAAGCCAATAAGATACCTGGTTTAGTTGGGATTCTCTACTCTTTTTGACATCAAATCCCACTATTCCAGGTCACTGTTTTGGGGCACCTGGACTAGCACTACTGCAGTTTCCAATAGCAAATACAGTAGACAAAATTCATCTCTTAAACAGCCATTTTGTAAAGATTCTGAGAATGATAAGAACAGAAGAAAGTTTATCTACCAGGAAAACAGACAGACATCCTCAGTTCCTTGTGTGTGTGAAAGAAGAGGCTTGAACAACCCACAGGAGCTATACAGACACTCAATATGCTAACCATAAAATTGCAGCTTATTAGCCATAGTAAGCTAACAGGAACATTGTGTACTAACAAGTGCTATTACCACTGTCAATGCAAGGATGTCACATGAGAACAACAATGAGGAAAGAAGATGATATATCATTACATTTAGGAAAAATTAAGAATGTTCAGTTTCATTTCTCCTCTGCTAAATCCTTTCAAAACTAATGATTGAATCAAATCTTTGCCTAGAGCAGTGACAGAAAAAAAAACCATGAATTTTCTGAGGAAAAGGAGAGCTAGTCTAAGATCAGAAGATATAAAATCAGTGAATGTTTTTAGACATTTGAAAAAGTAAGCAATAGCAGCAGGTAGACTTAGAATTAGAAAGAAAAAAAGATTATTTGAGCAAATGATAAAACAAAGAATGCAAGAAGTGACAATTTCACATATTAAAGGCAAAAAAACCTCAGAATATATTTCAAAATAGCTTCACACACATTTCTAAGAGGAATTAATGAAGGAAAATTGGAGGACAGGAACAGAAGAGGGTAAAGAAATTACAAATCTTAATAATAGAACCTGTCAAGAGAGGCATGAAAGTCAAGGTGCAATGCTTATGACTTTCTGCTTACTGAAATGGTTTGCAAGTAATGCATCACCTTTCTCTTAAACCAGGCTAATGCTAGGTGCTTGACAGAAGTTGCAGGAAATTCTACAGTAAACAGCTGCAGAAGTGCTGGGGTTTTTACCTCTGCTCCATAAATTTGGTGGCTGGTTTATTCTCTGAACAAGAGCTTATAGTCCTGATCCATCTTCATTGACTTAACTAGATGATCCAATATCACATTCCTAATAAAAAAATAATAATAATCTTGGTCCAGTTTGAGTATGGGTGTTCTCTTCATCCACATAAGTGATCCATAATTTTTGATATAAGTTCTTGGCATCAGTGATATTTTGTGACAGAAGGTTTAATGGATTAAAAAGTCCTGAAGGAAATGTTGTTTTCCAAAACATGTAATTTAACTTTAAACTGTATTACTTACTGAATGGTAGTTGTCAAGCATATACTTTGCCTTGTCAGTCAGTATGATTAGTTGTCCAATGCTTTAGCGCTTTAGTGCATCTCTAATAGGCTATTACTTAGGAAAAAGAAAGGAAAAAAAATCTTCAATGGTCTGGAAAAAATCATTATCTAGTTTGCTCTAAACCTTTGACCCCATGCAGTCTGTATCTTCTGAATTGTGGTTGTTCACTTTCTGAAGCCTTTTGTCAATAGTAATTTTGACAGGGAATTACTATTTTCAAAATATTCACAGCTTCTTTGTAAATTGAAATCAATAACAAACATTAGAGAAGAGAGAGAAAAACAGCATTACACAATCTATCCTGCATTTTCCTTGAGAATAGAAACCCATTTTATGCTGGATGGTGTCGTCTAAGAACATCTTATAACAAACATCAGCAACCAATTAGTTACCTCTGAATGGGTGACCAATATGGGATGTATCTTTTCTTTTTCACCAGGACATGGTTAGTCTGGGAGCACTGCAGCATGACACAGTCATCTTGAGGACTGCAGCCTTGAAAAACCCTTGAACAGAAGGCACTTTTTATCTCTCAAGAAGCAAATTGTCTGTCTAATAAGCAACAAGTAGATAACACATCTTATCACTGGCGTGCTTTTGAGTTATTTCAATAACACAGAGGAAAATTGCATGCTATTTTACTGCTTACAGGTTTTTTCTGTTCTGTTTGCTGTGCAAACATTCAATGCAGGTAAGAATGCATATTCTATTTCTCCAGACAGATACTGCTTCAAAAGAAGGTAAGTCTCATCCTGTCAGTTCATGCAACCCGTAAAACCAATGTGTTTTTTAACCTATGTAAATCTTTCAGATCGCGCCCTTGGGATTTGTCATGCATGGTGTTTGGTTAATTTGTTCATCATTTGCTCTGTCCTGTACTGTTTTCTGCATGGTGCAGCTGGATAGTAGGGAGGAAGCTTTGTCCTGGCAGCTGTTATGAATCAAGTTGATCCCCTTGGACAGAGTGTAAGAGTTTGCCTATCGTGAAAACAAATGAAGATTTCGAGACCAAGCAGCTTCTCAGGGACAGAGACAGACAGAAGTGAGAGAGGTGCATGCGAACATGCAGGAGATGGATACTGTTGGCAGCAAGGAAACCACCAGTCCTCCTAGAAATCATGGAAAGACTTGCCCTTAGGATGTACAGACAACTGTGCAGAATTCACTTCATGTGGAGAAGACCTTGGGAGCTGTTAAGAACAACCCTAAAGAGGAAGAAGCTGTCTGACAATTAACTGGTGTACAAATGCTTTTTCTTTGTTTTAGTCATTGCCCTGAGTACTGGTTTAATTAGTTCTTCATTGGCCTAGTTCATATTCATGTAAAACCTATTTTCTGAGATTCCAAGTTAATTTTCTACTTCCATCTGATCTCTTCCAGGTAAAAACATAGACACAATTACCCTGGTCAACTTAGACTTCCTGCAGGCCTTGACTATTTTTAGCTAACTCTTTCGCACTTTGACGAAGACAATCTGGTAAAGGGATATGAATTAGTCTTCACACGTGTCAACTGACCACAGTAAGCCTAGGAGACCTACAGAGAGCACAAACTTTCAAGGAAGTATTAAGGCCCATAATATGATGTAGGTAGGGGATACAGTTCACTCAACCCGTGCTGCACAAAGACCTGACCTTTTTATCTTTGGTGCAGAGGATTTAGCTCTCAGTGGAGGCAGGCTTAACTGAGGTCTTCTATTAAATCAAAACTCATTCCTTAACATGTTTTTTTTTTTCCAGTGAAGGAAAAAAAAAAAATTCAGTAGGGAAAAGTGCAGAATTAAAGGCTGGTAGATGAAGGTGCTTAAAAGTCAAGGTCTCAAGGCTGTGGGTGCTCAAGATGCTCCCATCAGCTGAAAGGAAAGGCCAGGATCTGATTACTGATAATTTTTAGTGTCCTTTGGCCTCATTCTGAGACATGGTCTCTTCTTACTTTAAGAGAGCAAGATAGGACTTGCCAAGGAAAAGAGAAATACAGAGATTCACAGTTGAGAAGATTTGGCAGCATGTGTCCCTAGAAACAAACATTTTAATGAACACTACAATATCATTCCTATACTCAAAGCTCTATAAAAGGCACAGCTAACTGTGTGTCACAAACATGATAATAAAATGCAGCCAAAGAGAAAGAAAGAGAGTCAAATAACAGTCCTATAACCAGTAAAACAAATTGAATATTTTTAGTCCTTTTTTGAACCGCAAAACAGACTGGCGCTTCAGTTGATAAAAAGCACTAATTATTAAGGAATCCGAGGATACCTCAGGAAATAGACATCACAAAAAGACGGTCTGGCCATATGCATTCTGGCAAGGTCTGAGGGATTCGGTTGATTTAACGGAAGGAACTGTCATAGTTAGAAGCCCTAAATAAATTTAGGTAGTGTCAGGAGTAATATTCTTGAAACAGATAAAAATCTAGATTGTGCTGTAAGAATAAGGCAGCAACCAAATGAGGACAATGAGAAATGTGATTGTGGGACAACCGGAAATTATTTAAACTCCAGGAAGCAAATCCTGTGATTTCAGCTATCTTGGATTTTCAAAAAGAATTTATTTATAAAGTAGAGAAGCTTGCCTGCTGCTGGCTCCTGGGATATCAGAATGCAAGAGCGCTTCCACTCTAGCGCACAGAAAGGACGTAACCATTGTGCAGAGGCACAAACCCTTCAATTCCTTTCAGACACATTTAGCTATTATCTGTACTGAAGTACTAACCTTTCTCATCTTTGTGCTTTCTTGAAAAGCATGGCAGGAGGCCAGTGAAAGGATGTCTTTAATGATACCAGAGTCTATTGCAAAACTCAAAGACTTTAGAGATTATAGCAGTCATAACCAGTTCCACACACAGCGTGTCCCGCAGGAGCATGAAAAGTGGGGACAATAAAGGAGGAATGCATTCCAAACAGTGCTCAGGAAATGCCACAGTAAAAAGATGGGAGTTTGAAGAGCAACAGACGACCTGCTTACCCTCAGCACAGTATTCAGCGTGCTGTATACAGCCATAGTACATTTCATAACCCCCAAAATAACCACAATGAATCACACAGCTTTATACCTATGCCTGTACTCAGGTTGTCTATCAATTCTGTTTCACATCCTTGTTGTGTGCCAAACACAACATCCTAGAAACAACACTACCTGCTTCACGTGGTGCTAAATAGAGAGACTACGAAGTGCCTTGTAGTTACAGAATAGAGTAGTGGCTGACTAATCAGAGTTGCAATGACAGGTGCAGGTCATACCCATGTTTTCCTTTCTCGCTCCCTCCTCAAAATAAAATTAGTATTGTTATCTGAAGAATCTGTTATAATGGACACTGGAGAGGATTATTACATTGTAAACTACCCATAGGGGTGTGTGGCTAGCCGTCGCGAACGACGATGCTTTGTATGCCTGCGCGAATGGATTTATTACGTGGAGCTCAGCGTGCGCGGAACTGGCCCCACCCCCTTTAGCCCTGGGACGCTTCTAGCCTTGGCCGGGCAAGCCCGGACGAAGTTGGCAGAGCGAGACCCGCAGGGCTCGAACCGGCGTCCTTCCGAGAAGGAGCACGGATCCAGGGGCGGCGGCTTTACCCACTCGGCCACAGCCGCCGGCACCCATAGGGGTACCTTCTTTCTTATCCATCACTAGTAGAGTTGAGAGCACCCTGAGAAAGCAGGATGCTGTATTTTGGAGGGATTTCACAGGGAAAGGATCAGATCTGCAGTAAGTAGCTCTCCCTGAATCAGAAAATATTCCGTTGCACGTGCCAGAATGAGGATTATCTTACAGTGCTCCCTTCTGAAATGTTTAAGGTTATCAACATGCTCTGTAATATTTGAAGTCCTGGCTTTTCATCTGTAATTGTTACAGGGTGCTAGTCATCAGTACATGTAGTAAATGGAATTTAAAATCACTGATAAGAAAACAAAGAACATTTCTTACTTTGGAAAAAAAAAAACAAACAAAAAAACCCACTAAAAACCAAGACTAAACAACCCCCCCAAACAAAGAAACCAGCAGTCTCTGGTTTTGGTCCTTGCTCTCTGAGAAAAGTTAGTCACAGTGATACTTGTCCACAACACAAGCCAAAATTTTTTACATTTATGAGTCAGCCTTACTCTTGCAATTGCCTTTGTCAATAATGGATTAATTCTGGTTGTTATAAATCTAGAGCATTTACAATGCTAACCCTCACTGCTGGCATTTACTGAGAAGGTTCAATGCCACAGCATAGTCTTTGTCTTTCCAATAGTACCCACAACATGATATTCAAGTCAAGCACTTAATACAAAGCTTCTCCAGAGGTGCTGTGTGTGGAATGCCATACTAATTTCAGAGATAACCAAAAGACATAGATATTTTCTCCACCACTGCCCTGAAAGTTCATTTCAAAGAAGGGTAAAGAAAAAATTGTGCCAGTAAGTTTGTGGGTATAGTGACAATACTATGCTTAATTACATTTAGTCATAATTTCCACAGGCTGCAAGCTCTGAAAACATACACATGAGCAAACATACATACTCAAAAAGGAAAATATTGCAAGTTTACTAGATTATTAAAGGAATTTTGCTATGGGGTTTATTCACATGGTCTCATCTCTGCATCTGAAGACACTGTGCTAAAAAGTAAAATTACTACACAAAAAAAATTAACTCTTCCATGCTCATAGTGAACACACAGATCTTTAAAAGGAAACTGTCTGCACTGCTCCCAGATGCTTACCCTGGCCACCAACACTGCCCCACCCCATTTATGTCCCCATCCCACCTTGTCTTCCCGACTGGGTCTCAGATCCTCTCTGCTCTTCCAGTGTTGGACAAAAACCATGAGTCACCACTTAACAATGGGTCACCACCTGTGCTTCCTCCTCGACCACCTTCTCAGTTGTCCAGTACCTAACACGGACACACAGACCCATATTCAGCCTTTTTTCCCCAACAGCACAGCTTCCTCTTCTCCTGTCTGTAGATAACACACCAGCTCTCAGTGTTACTGTACTTAAAGCTGAGCACAGGTACTGCTTCAAGGCAGCACAGCTTTCAGACATGGTTCAGGTGTCTTATGGAAACTCGTCTCTACTGCATCTCACATGCTTTCCTTCTCATTTCAAAGAAAAAAGCCTCAAGGAGCTATTTTGGATTTGAAAATAATTTATAAATGAAAGGGAAGAAATTTCCTGCTGCAGGCTCCTGACAGATCAGGATGCAACATCCCCATGTAGGCTTCTCCAGAGGTGATTAAACCGCTTCTCAGACTGGATTTTGCTACTGGAAAAGGAAGGAAGGAAGGAAAGGAAGGAAGGAAGGAAGGAAGAAAGGAAGGGAGGGAGGGAGGAAGGAAGGAAGGAAGGAAGGAAGGAAGGAAGGAAGGAAGGAACTATCTAAGAAACAAAACTACATTACTTTTTGGTTTGATTTGGTTTGGTTTGGCTTTGTTGGGATTTTTGCACTGAAGTGCACAGGATAGGTTAAGTGGAGAACATAAAGAATAAAAAGATTTTTTTAACATACTATTAAGTTGCTTATGTCCCCATTAAAATAAATAATCCCTTGTGCTAATTGCAGTAGGGTGTTCTGAAGTCATAGCAGATCTTTCTGAAAAGTAGAAACAGACATACTGTAGAAGAATACTTCTATCATATTCTGCCTTTGTTCAAAAATACACACAGCTGTAAAATGAAAGACCACTGCCAGTCACAGCAAACAGCTTCTGTGTTTCTTTCAAAAAGTCATGGCTCCCACAAACAGGAAAACAACTAAAGAAAAAGAAAAACTAAAAACAAACAAACAAAAAAAGAGATAGTGGAGAGTAAAACAAAAATTGTTCTTCAACAAGGAGAAAAAAACAGGTTTGAATGCAAGGGAAACATTTTTTTTAGTAGAAATAATGAATACAACTATGCCAAAATATTTTGTGCAAACTGTGCTGAATTTCAGTATAGGGGAGCAGTTTTAAATATTTGATTTTTCTGAAAGATACTTTCTCATCAAAGGGAAAGGTCACAATTTACAATTTCCCCAGAAATGAGTAAAAGTCATGTAACCTTATATCCATACTAAACTATGGGTCAGAACACTGACATAAATCCCTATCCAGTAAACAATGGCTATGAACCAAAATTGTTAATATATGGATATAAAATGTAAAATGTCAATAAAATGCAGATTTCACCATGATGATATTTAACATTTCTCCATTTTGCAATGAGTCATACATAGTTTTGCTTTAAGAGAAAGTCTTGTACACATCTTTTTATGGAAAACATTGCAATTAAAAAAAGGAGTAATACAGAAAATTTTTTGCAGAAATTTGATGAGGTTTGTTTTCTGATATTGGACAGCTCCTTACAGTTATTAAAGGGAAACTATCTCATTTTTCCTATGTATCATTCTTGGTTTGTTGGCATAATAAATTTTCTTGAAAGATTAAAAAAAATTCAATCAGCCATGCTCACTATAGACTACTTCAAACCTGACATGATCTCTAAAGAAAAACTTTCATTATAAAACAATCAAACTTCCTTTAAAAGAGATGCTTCAGAATGTTCATCTTCACAGTACAGCCCAAATGTCTCCTTAAGGTAAGCTTTTTTACCAGAAATGTCTTAATTTCTAGAATGAGAAATCTGTTTTTATTGATTTGTGGACAAGAACCAGCAACACCTCGGTGCCATATTTAGCTTCAGAATAAGACACAGAATTACATTACATCTGTTTGTAGTTTTCCCCATCAGGACAGTGAACTCTTCTGGGAATTTGTGCCCTTCTTACAGCATTGCTTATAAAGAACATACATTTAATTTCTGAGTGTTCTTTGCTATTGCTGAGGCCGGAACCACCACTGTCCAGGCTTTTTACATACCTGGGTAGCTAGCCAAGGTTTTATAAACTTTGGTGGCTTTTTTGAGCCCTGGATTAAACTATTTGAACAGATGCAACTTGACACTTTAGCACTTCCCAGAAGCCACAGCAACTGTTTGGTGGTGTGCTTGATGAAGCGACTTTTGTCATGTGCAAGTATGTTGTGACTCAGCAGAACTTTAATCTGCTTATAAATGTAGTTTGAAATAGGTTGACTGTCCCTTAAAAAATCTCATAAGATTAGCTGTCTCAAAAATTTCTCTCTGAAGGTTCTAAAACAACAACAGACATCAGTGATGTATTTTCATGTATGGTCTGCAACCCCTTCCCTAGCCTGTGGTCACCAGAGGTGACCAGAGAGTAACTGCCTTTAAAATGAAAATCAGTTGGGAATGTAAAGGGAAGCATCCCTGAGGAGCTGACAGTAAGATATTTCAGAGAAAGATATTACATGTCCCACTACACTTTTCAAGTTTGTAGGCTCACAGTAGAGAGGGCACAAGCCACTAGTTGATAAAATCCCTGTCCTCAGTTATCACAACACTCTGTTTACAGTCTATGTGGGCAGTAAGGGCTTCCTGAACCAGGCACAGTGATGAGCTTGCTCTGAAAATGACTGAAAAGGAGTTCAGGCTCCAACAGTCTGTCAACATTGTTCACTACAAACACATGCAAAGTATTTCTATAATAGAAGCACTGGAAAGCAATCTTTTAAGTTTTCAGCAAGACCAAAACAGTATTGTTTTATTCTTAAAACAAGCGGAGATACAATTCTAAAAACACAGTCAGCTTCCTGTAATGTGCAAATGGTGTTTATGGCACGTGGACAAGCTAAGTCAGGTGAGTCCAGGTAAGCAAGGCACATTGATTTAAACTCACTTGAACTCAATGCTTAGTGAATGTGATTATTCTATTTGTAGATCTGTGTTAGGTCCAGCAATACCTAAGAGAGGTTGCTCATGAGAGATTCAATCCAACCTAAAAGGACAGCATTGCTTCAGTTTTTTCCTTCAACTGGATGGTTTAAACTACCCATTTTTCTGGGTGGTGAAAATTAAGTGTGGGAAACCTAGTAATTTCCATTGGACAACAATGGGATTTTCCAATAACACTCTACTCTTGTCCATTGTAGAGCCACACTGTTCCTTCAAAGCTATTTTTAAAGCACAAAAGTACAATACAGCTACCCTAAGGCTTTACAAATTAATTCAGAACGTTTTTTACAAAGCAGCAGTGCATTAAACCATGCTGGAGTTGGCTGTAAGAAAAAAAAGCTTTCAAGCTATGGTCATAGTATCCTTCCTTTATTTAAAATCCTGTTTACAAGCTAAGTCATCTGGAACAGTGGATGAAATCAGAGAACATTGCATGGGGAATGCTTTTTTTTTTTCATCAGCTGCTCGTTTTTACCTCAAAAAACTGCTTAAATGCTAATCAGGGACCACATGCTACTAGCCTCAAGAGAGGTACAGATGTTGTGGTCTAGTTGTGCACTTTGCAAAATAATTTCTGCAATTTATCCAACCTGACATGTTTGGGTTTTTTTAAATAGGTTGTTGATGACACATTTCTTTATGAAGTAATTCAACAATTTGTTCAACATTTGGAACTAGAGTTGCAAGAGGGATTATTTTTTATTATTTCTTTGATAAATTAGCAGAATACAATACCTGCTGCTTCAGGTGAAGGATGTGGGTAATTGGTATGACTCTGGAATTGACTATTTTGTTACTTAACTCTAGATACATTTTAAGGTTTTAGAGTACTAAAGATCAACAGTGTCCAGCCCTCTCCACCCCAACTAGTAATTGTTATGTTCTGGTAGAGCCATACTTATCTTTCCTCTTGTCAGTATCAGTGGATTTACAGGGAATTAGGTGTTGACAGGAATAAATTCTACATAGCAGGATTAGTTCTGCAAGCTTCTGTGAATCTACTGACAGCAAAAAAGAGACTCAGTATGAAAAGTTCTCAGATCAGGTGCCAAGATTTGCCCCAAATTTTATAGATTTTCTGAGCATATTGTATTTTATTATCTGGTTGTGAATGGCTGTTAAGATTAGCAAAACTGCTGAGTGACAATTTCAAGGCCATAAAATTTTAGCGGTCCCTCCTGTATGTAGGTCTGGCAACTGTAATTCATGAAAAGAAGTTTAACTTCTCTTTCAGAAATAGAACACAGCAGTAAAGATCCTATCATTTTATGTCTCTGAACTGTCAGGTAAAGCTTATATATTTTACAGTGTTTATCAAGCAGCAGCCTTCTGAGAAATAAAGCTGACAATTAAGTGAGTCTGAAAATTAGATAAGTGAAAATTCCAGAGTCATTGTCAATATACTGATTACAATCCAATGACTGAAAGCTGTTTCTTGTGTTAGTATGAGAATACTGATATCAGGGTTGGGGTTGTTAGATGATAACAAGAAAATAACTATTTTATACTAATTAGTGGATAACAAGTTAAACTCTCCATCTGTTGAGACCTTGTACTGCACACAACCTGGAACTTGCCCTAGCAGAAGGTCAGCGGAGACAGATGAGCAGGTTGGCAAGATCCTGGATTCAGAGTGAGTTTCACCTGTGTTAAACCATTCATGAGAGTTCAGATCCTAACTCTGCTAAGATCCCAGCCTAAGTGTGAAGAAGGATTAGGAATGGTGTATTTATAAATTCACAGGCATACAGTTTTGGATTCTTCAATAATGGCATTAGTACACAGGTATGTAAGGCAAAATAACAACATTTCACAGAGTCACTGAATGGTTTGGGTTGGAAGGGACCTTAAAGACAGTCTAGTCTAATCCATTTCTGACAGGTACAGCTGGCATTCTCTGACACTTGCCTGTCCAACCCTTCTTCCTATTCTGTTTCATTTTTTCCAAACTTGAACCAATTCTATCAGGTGTCTGGCCTAAGCATTATTCAATAAAAGGGGGGTTGAATAGGCTTCTAAGAGCTCAGTGAAGAAAACATTTTCCACATCATAAAAAGGACTGAGTTTTGAATGGAGAAGTAATAGTTTACCCTTTTGAAAAGAAGGGCCAGTTAGTGTTTGAACACTAAATCGTTGCTCTCAGCATGGGTTTTGCTTAGTCTTCTCCATCACAAACCTAGTCCTTTAGAGGTCTTAATTATCTGAGTTTCACAGGACTCCAATTACCTGGTGTAAGAATTGATATACACACACAGGTAACCCAGAGGACCAAGACCATGGCTAAGGTACTAAGGAAAAATTTATTCTGAAGCTGGAAACCCAAATGCACTGTTAATTCACACAGCAGGAAAAAAGAGCACGTGCAGGCCTGTTTTCTGGTATTTTTATAACACCTTTCACATGTGGATAACTTCAAGGCTGTGCTCTTCCCTGTCCTTTTATGGGCCCTCTCTCTCCCAGCAGGGCCCTTAGAGCATGTCTGTGAGAAAGCATTATCTCTACACAGGAATACTACTTCTCAAAACAGGCAGATATTAAACACCCATAGGTGTAATATATGGAATTTTCTCACACTGATCTTTTTCCAAGTCTAGATTTCCTAGCAGTGAAAACTTCCTTGAGCAAATACTCTTCTTCCTCCATGAATAAATCTTCCACATTTAACTTTCCTATTCCTACCCCGGGTCTTACTTTTGCCTTTACCCCCTGGGAACTAAGGCCCAAATAAGTAAAAGCTAAAACTGTCAAAAGCATTCACTAATGTGGTGCATTTAATCTAGCATTAAACATTAAGCCATCATCCTCCTGAACACTTAGCATTTCATAGGACCTTGTATGTTCAAAGCCCAACTTTAAGTGATTTCAGACACAGTTATGTGCTCAAGGCTTCCACAGATCTGTTCCTGGATATATCATGCTGAGCACTCAGAAATATAAAACTAACTCACAGTGGCCAACTGTGAAAGAGCTGACTTTTTGCTCTTGGCTCTGTTTGAGTTTGCTTTGCTTTTAAAAAGGACTAAACCAGACCATCATGCACTACACAAACCTGATTCATTTTTAAAGCACTGTTAATCTTATAGGGTAACTAGTAGTGGAAGGAAGGAGTGCAGGAGGCCAAAAAGTATTGGTGAGGTTTGGATTTGCTTGTCTATTTGTTTAGGAGGGATAAGGAGCTCTGTGCAAAATGTCAGCAAAATTTTGGCAGTGAGGTGAAGACAAAAGTGTGAAAAGGAAAGAGCTGGGAGGGAAGTCCGGGTGAGCTCTCTAACATCTCTCGTGAACCTTTGATCTCCCATTCCAGTTGATCTGATCTTTGATCATCTCCTGTCCCCAAATACTGACTTAGCTGCCTGTGCCTCCCAGGCTACTTCTGCATCAGAAAGTGACCCCATAGCAGAGGACCAGGACAAACCCCTCCACAGGATGTGAAATGGGATGTGGGAAGAAATGACACATGCCACTGGGAGAGCTATCTCCCCTTTCCCAGAAACACAGAGCACTGCTTTATGCTCCCTCAGCAGCAATAGCAGCAAGCCTGTCTGTGTGTGAGGCTGTGCAGCAGGCAAGAGGCAGCCTGACTGCTCAGCAACAAATGCTGCTCTGACAGATGGTCTGAGTTTCCTTGGAAAAGAGACAGAAATCATATAGTCAACAAAGCTAAAGACCCTCCATAGGGTCCCGATATAGCCTTTCCAAGGGATATTTCATTGCAATTTTTCCTCTGTAAGTAACTGCCCAGTACTGACCTTGTCTCCAAAGGCATATCCAGAAGGGAAGGCAGGTAGATGGAAGGGCATAAAATATTTAGGTTGTGCAGAACACATCCTTTCAGACACTTCCTTGTTCCCAGCTACTTGATTTTGCAGCAAAATGTACTTTTTTATGTGAATAGTTTTGGATGCATAGACATCAAACAAGCAAACATTAGAAATCTCAAAAAACCTTGAAGAATGCCATGTCCTAAAGCCTGGAAAAATAAATGGACAGTCAATCTGCTCTGCAGGATCTCTCCATCCATCTCTGACTAAAATTCACAAAAACCTGTAATACCTTTCACTCTGATTTCAAACTAATAACACTTGCATACTAAAGATTGCCATTAACGTTGAAGTATGTCTTGATCCTGTAAAGTGCACAGGAAAGTAGCACAACAGAAGAAGGATTACTTTCTCCTTTCCTGTGTACTTTGTAGAGAAGGTAATGCCATATGTCAAAAATACTCAATAAACCTGATAGGTAATGTCCTCTGCCTGCAAAGAAACATGCAAGAAGACACTTTAGAGGACCCAAATTTATTTATCTCTATTGATTCAGCTACATCTTTACTTCTGTGCTTTGAGAAAAGCAGGACTGTCTAAAACATGTACAGTCAATTAAGGAAATAGTACTGCAGGAGTTCACGTTCCCAATTTCTTCATCAGGTTTCCACTGTTACTGTATATCTGCAATTATTACCTCCTTGTATAGAGTTATCTACTCCGATGTGTATTGCTAATTTCATATGCAGCAGAGCTTGGTAGCTTTGTGTATACTGTGCTCTGTCAGAAAGCATTTGGGACCAGAAGATGCTATCGGAGCTTAAGCTTGTTAAACTGCCTATGACATGAATGAGAGATGCTTGCAAAGATGAGAGACACAGAATGACCTCAATGAATACAAAATAAAACAACTATAAAAGAAGGTTTTCCTATAAGAAAATGAATCATTAACTAACTCTGTAACTTGAAATTGTCTTTGGGGACATATGTATGCATACATAAAAAAAGAAGAATGCTTAATGCATCTATCCTTGAAACATCAGCACAAACTCAGGAAATGCTCGAACTTTATTTTTTTTATTTATTCCCTTTGAGGAAATTCTAGATATTATTTTAAATTGTTTTTTCAATAGAACAGAAATATTATGTATTATAAAAATCCTCCCCTCCAACATGCATCCATGACAAATTGTGATAACAAGTTTATGAGAAAAATGTTCTTGATACAACAATCAGCTTTCTTGTTCCACTTTCAGTGCATTCTCCTACAACACAATTTACACCTTCATATTGCCTATGCTTTTTCTTTGTTTGTTTTAGTTCTTTCCTTTCCTCTTAATAATTGAGAAGTGTTTGCCTAAATATATAGGGCATGATCACACATCTTTTCATAAAGACTGAATAAAATGTCATTTTTAAATGCACAGTTCTACCAATTAGGATCAATTGTTCATTTTCTCCCTGAGGTTTCAGTATATAATTGTTCCAATATTTCTTTCACAGATTGCACAAACTTATTTTCCTAAAATTTGCAATCACTTGACACATCTCAATTCTTACTCCTATTCTCCTTCCGATTATCTGCGCTTTTGCTGCTGTTTGTAAGCCCTTAAATCAGAGCCCTCTTTCTGTCAGCACAGTATCAATGCTTAATACACGCCCTTTTCTGACTACATAGACAATTTTATGGCATAGGCATTAATTTTGACCCCTATTTCCGAAACCTGATTTTCAGCCAATTTATCCAAACTTGAACTGATGAAAAATTTCTCCTGCAATTTATAGGTAGTTTAGGGTGATTTTTTTATGATGCTTCAGTGGACTGTCCAAGTTACATATTCAGATCACATTTCCCTTTTCCTCCTGGTAAGTGCCAGTGGTCATGGAAGGCTCTACATAAATTTGTCACTTGGCAAACTCAAGCTCCTTGGGACCTTCTCTGCCATTGCAGCCCTGGGCTGCTCTGGGCTGCTGCAGGCTTTGCTGGAACAGAATCTGGGAGACACGAAAGTTTAACACAAGTCATTTATTTACTTACTTCCCAAGTGTAGCTTCAACCTATTGCACTCTGTTAATTAAACTGGCTTTATAATATGATTCCACCTAACTGGAAATGCAGGAAAGGAGAAAATTGAAAGGAGGAAAAGAAACCTTTCCAGAAAGCTTAGGAAGAAGGAGGAAGACTGGAAATCAAACTGCTGGTGGAATAAAAAATGAAATGACATTTGCAGTGAATGTGGGGAGAAAGTAGGGGAAGCTGAGCTGATGAGTGTAGGGTGAGAGAGCAAGACTTCTTGGTAAGAATGAGTAAAACAGAAGTCAGGAACAAGGAGGGAGTTTATCACAGAAAAATAACACAGATTAAGAGGGTGGAAATCTGTAAATGCCTGGGTGAAAAAACTAGACCGGAAGCCTAGAGATCTAAGAATACAAAGAGCTTAGGGAGAGGATGAGAAACAGTAATGCAAGAAGACAGATTGGGGTAAAAAGACCCAATATGTGAGCCCTTGCGGAAACAATGACCAAAGACCTTGTGATACAACACAGGAGCTTCTGTGCTCACCAGCAGCAGAAGAGCTTCAGCTTTGCCATCCAGGGACACAGCACACTGCCCTCCTTGAGCATGGGTCCAGTGATAACAGTTTGTCACATTTCATTAGACACTTTGGTAATTCAAGTGGGAAAGGTCTCTGCACAGGATGAAGAAACATTCATCCCTGCTGGTGACCCCAGCAGGTGTAGGCATAATGCCATATGCTCTAATGACTTGAGTGCTTGTTTATCTTTTAAAAGCTATATACAGCTTATACAAAAGTAAACTACACATTTTTAAAATACTGCAGAAGTAAATTCTTGTAGATTACAAATTCACCAGTCTTCTCTAACATTGAAGCCATACGTTACTTTTTTAGGGAACCCTGCCTCTCTCACTGTACTGAAGGACTAATATTTTGGAAACAGATGATATGTGAGTCCCAAAGACCTACACATACAACACCTACCTCATTTGTTGTAGAATGGTAGAAGAGCATGACAGGGACATATAAAGTCTATCTCCTGGGAAATTGCCTCTACCACAGACTATATGGTCCACATGGCACAAGAGTTACCATATAGCAAAGAGCAGCATAACCTACTCTCATGTTTTTCATTCAACATTTTCCCGATGACTGTCATATTGTGCTCAATATTTTTGCTAGTGTACTTGTGAAAAATCTCTTTCCCAGGAGTAGGATCTTGTACTGCCTTTTGATGAACTTCATGAAGTTCCTGTTGGCTCATTTTTTCCAGCCTGTCAGGGTCCATCTGAACAGCAGCACAACTCCCTGATATATAAGCTGACAATCTTGCCGAGAAGGCACTCTGTTCCACCATAGAATCATTTAAGTTGGAAAAGACCCTTAAGACAGCCGAGTCCAACATTTAACCTTGCACAGCCAAGTCCCTGCTTAATCACGCTCCTAAGCACCACAACTACACTGTTAAATATCTTCAGGGATGATGATTCCACCGCTTTCCTGGGTAGCCTGTTCCAATGCCTAACCACCCTTTATGTGAAGATTTTTTTTTTCCTAATGTCCAGTGTAAACAACTCCTGGCACAACTTGAGGCCATTTCCTCTCATTCTGTCACTTGTTGCCTGAGAGAAGAGATCGACTCCCACCTGGCTACACCCTCCTTTCAGGTAGTCATAGAGAGGGATAAGGTCTCCTTTTCTCAAGGCTAAACAAGTCCAGCTCTCTCAGCTGCCCCCGTTCAGCAGCTTTGTTGTCCTTCTTTGGACATCCTTATGCTAATATTTTTAATAGTATTGGTGCCAGTATTGAACCCTGGGATACACCACTCAAGACTGAGCTCCAGCTGGACTTTGCCCTGCAATTACAACCCTTTGATAGTTGTTACTCTTGGCTCCTAAAAAGCATGAAAGACTTTCAAAACCACCCCCTGGTTTCTTGTTAGCAATTGAGAGGGACAGTGAGGACAGATCAGCTGCTGCACCTTGTCCTTCTGTGACTGGATAAACCCTTGGACACATACATCATATACTGTCAGCACATGGTGTGAAAGAGGGAGTGGAACTAGTGAGAGAATAAGTATGAGTGAGACAAATAAATTTTGTTTCACCTGGATTCTCATAAGGGCTTACACTGAATTTTATTACATTAATGGCCTAAGTGTTCTGCTAAACAGCAGCTTAGATTTCTTTTCAGATGAAGAAATTTAAATAGGTATGTGTGACAGATGTATACCAAACACAACAGCATAAAAAGAAAACATCCATGAGCAACATGATACAAGCAAGTCAAATTGCAATTGATTAGTCACTGCTGAAGCAGAAAATGAATACAAGTGGTAAAGGGTTGATGTACAACTTCCAGTATTTGTGTGGGCAGCCACAGACAGACACATATACAAACAAAACTTCAGTAATACACATTCCTTTTGAAGCTTATTTTTCGCACTTGATCTTTTCTATTCAAAAAGTACAAAGGACATGCTTTGAACACAGTGGAAATGGCTGTAAGAAATTTGGACTTTCTTGAGTCATAGATTAAATACTTTTAGTTGTATTCAAAAAAAGTGACCCCTACAGTTCAGCAGAAATGTGTATTTCAGATTTCACCATGTACCTGTAACATTCTTTTCTTTGCCTATGATTCAAGGATTATATCATACTCCCACCCTGCTGCAGCAATGACTTGCCACTACATATGCAAGTGACAACTAGAGACTGACAAAATCAATTTGCACAGATATGAGATTAAAAGTTAAACACACCACTGTTCAATCTAAATTCAGATAATCTTCATAACTATTCACCACAGAGAGGAAAGAATTCCAAAGCTATTTTTCAGTATATCACATAGCAATGAATATTTCCAAACTGAGGACATAATAAAAGACCTAGAGTTGAATAGAAAGGACATTTCCAACTGCTGTAAGAGTATTTTAGATTATTTGACCCCTTTTCTTCACCTGTGTCTTGTATTATCTGAGATATATGACCATATGCCTAACTGGTTTACTCCAGCCTTGTAAAACCATTAAAGCCATTTGCAGTACATGTAGTGTGTTAAATACAAGCCCGCACGGCATTACCGAGGCTGAAAACTAAACAAGAAATAAATGGAAATCTAAGATTTTGACATCAGCTTATCTCATTTGCATACAATAACTAAAGAAAATAAAGCTATTACATACATGCAGTCTAGTAGATTTAGTGTTATTGCTACAATCTTCCAGCTTGAAAATGTTGCTTTTGGTGATTTGCTCTGAAAAAGAAGTCTAGAAGCCATATAAAGGCCAGATTTTTCATATAACTATTTGGCAATATTTCTTTCAGGAAGAATTATTTATGATATCGAGTACTTAAGTGTTTTCAGATAATGAAAACATAATAAGTGTTCTTATAAATATCTATTTATAACCCTGGAAAGACTTTGCAAATATGTCATGATCTCGAGGTCTACAAGTCTCCAGAGCTTCATGGGTGGCCAGTACACATCAAAACTTGACGTTACTGAGCAAGTTAAGTTAGTTGAATGCAGTGAATGGTAAAAATCAGGCTTTACAATGATAGTGATGTAAAGATTTGAACCATTTTAAGCCATATTACAGCCAGTCAATACAGATTAGTTTGTACGCATTGAATTCAATATACATAACAGGGAATTCCAACATAACTGACCTACTGCCAGTCTATAAATCTGTAAGCATACCAACTCAAGAAAGTTTATTTTCACAGCTCTACCTATTTCTACCCATTCATTTTTGGAAAAAAAAACCTTATTAATTTCTAAAATTTTGTTCATAAAGACATGGTTACACTACAGTTACTGCGATATGTATGTCCACATTCTGCTTTTGCCATGGAATCATTTCAGCTCTCAAATCTGATTTCATTACCAAAAAAAACCCTGCAATTTAAAAATTATAGGACATCAGCATTTCCAGTGGAAAATATTCTGTCTTCAAAATTCACAGAAGACCAGAGTATTGCTGAACACCAGCTTTTAAGTTTTTTTGCCAAATAGAGATTCTTCCACAGCAGTAATTTTGGCATTTTTCTTCTGCTAATGAAGCAACAATTACAGATGTTTACAAACAATTCAAAATAAGAGCGGTCAGTTTAGCCAATTTCTAGGCAGTTAGATGAGAGCACTTATCATGCCAATCTGTATGCCACCACAGCTACACAGGTATCATAAAATAAAAAAAACCAACCAACCAAACAAACAAAAACCAAACAAACAAACAAAAAAAGACAAAAAAAAAAAAAACTTAATCAAAAATTTACATTTCTGTAAATTTCATGACCAGTTTAAGGAACAGCTTCAGGTAAAAACTCAAATTCTAAAAATACTCTGTTTCCCTGGTTTGACTTATCTTCATATCAGCTATAAAATGGGATTACTCTGGTTTTAACTACTCCAAAAGTCACTAAGACTCTCAGGACAGGATAGGCTGCCTCTGCTTGTTTGTTCATGCCTCTCATCCACACTGTGAGATGCTCAGAATGCCAAACCTGAGGGTTAACAGGAGGAGTGTGGCTGTGCAGAGACTGCAGTTCAGAAAGGTGGGAAGCCAGCAGCAAGACACATGAGAGGGCATGCAGGTAATGATGTGCATTTCTGCTCCCACCCCCAAAGAGACATAAAACCCAAACCCCGGAATCATCAGAGCAGTGTCCTATAGAAAAGAAATACTGTGCAAGCATAGGAGTGAAAAGCACTGGCCCAAATCCCCTCCCTGCTGGAAGCCAGAGGGGTGAAGAACATTCAAACAGACTGATTCAGCAAAGTCTAGATGGCTGGGGTACAGAAAGTGGTGAAAAGCAGGTATTCAGAGAAGGCATTCTTACCAGCAGAATATAGACACCTGTTTGGGATAGGATGAACCATTTTCTAGGTTTCCATCCTCCCTGTTGATCCAAGATATCTAACCTTGTATCCAACCCCTCTCCCCCATCCTCCTAAGTTACACTTAGTGTAGCAAGTTTGGATATGAAGTGTAGGCAAAATGCAATTTCCATAGGATGAGAGAAAGAGACAAAAAGAGACAGAAAGTAATTATATTTTTAAAGGAACATATAAACAGCTACATTACTCTTATATCTTCTTTACCATCTATTCTTTTCCATATTGAAATACAATATAGATTTAAAACAAACAAAACCTCAAACAAAAGCAAACAAACAAAGCTTCCAAAACAACAAACAAACAATAAGCTTAAACCTGAAAGCAAAAAAATTATTCCAGTGGAAGACTATGCTGAAGGATTTTCCTTTGTTTCTTTTTCCATGATGTCATGAGAAAAAAACTTGCGGGCTTTAAAAACTAGTTTGTTCCAGATTTGTTTCAAAAAGCAATTAAGGGAACAACCCATATAAAAATGGTTATAATTATTCTAATTTTAACTAAAACAGGTGCATAATTTAATAATGGCACTACAGCATAATTTTTCTTACTATGAAAGTTCTAGTTCCCTATTTTCCCCTCTAAGTGCAACAATGCAGCCAGTGATTAAATGAGAACTAAGATCCAAACTTCCAATTTAATTACATCCATAAGAAAAACAATTGCAAAAATCACATAACAAGTCAATGTATTAACTCTACTCACCAAGAGTGAGAATGAGCAGAAGATGTATCAAATTAATAATACTTAAAAAACTTCTGAAATTCTGAACTCCTCATTCATAAAAGTCATCTGGTGGAAATTCACAGTAACCAGAGTTCCTAAATATTTGTTCAAGGAAACATTAATAGGCATGTTGATAGTGTCAGGCACTACTAATAACCACCTCCCAGGTGGGTAAACTAGAACTGTGTAAATAAGGGATTTTTTTAAGAACAGCGGTTAAAAAATGAAAATAGTATGTTTAGGATTGATTAGTTAACTTTAATTCAAGACAACCTTTTTTCTATCCTTCTGTTAGTGAAATTAAAAAAAATATTTTCTGCTCACTGTGATTTAGGAAGGAAAGATAACAAGGGATTAAGATGGCAAACTCAGAGGAGATGATTGTGAAAGTCAATGGCTGCTATATCTGGCCAGGTCATTAGAAAAAGAAATAAATAGAATAACTCACAACTCAAGGAGAGTCTCTAATCAGTGGATTACTATGGCAATAGGCCTCTTAACCTTATTGTTGGCAAAGTTTTACTTGCTGCTGACCTTCCTACATTCCATGTACCTGCCTTTCCTACCACTCTCTCTATCAAGTGGAAGACACTCCACCATTACTGACATTTAGTGAAACTGGTCTGATACAGGGGTTCAGTTTCTCTAGACTGTTAATGAAACTCAAACAAAGGGAGATTTTTCTATCATTAAACTATAAAAATGAGAGGAAGAGGGAAAAACAAGGAAGGAAGACATGCACTCACCACTCAGCAGATGCTTTGTCTCAGTAAGCAGATTCCATTATTTTCCTTATCATCACATTATGTGATAAACATTTCCATATACTTTCTATGAAAAGGTCATCTTCTGGGGCTGATGACTGAGGGCCAACACTTCTCTTTTTTTTTTGGTAACTCACAAAACTACTTGTTTCAACAAATACAAGGCCTGCTCTGGAGAAATTGCTTGCATGAGACCAGATTCTTAAAATTTGTCATCTGCTTTCTGAGAAGCAACTGGAATGTTCTTCCACAGTGGACTGTTGAAATGTATTGTGAATGACTCAAACCCTTAGGCTTTAAAAATGCAATCTAGATTTTATTTTTCTTTTTAAATGAAATTCAGTACTATGTTATTTCATCTGTGCAGAAGTTTAATTCTGGGTCAACTCATCTCCTTCAAAAGTTCCATTCACCTGTCTGCTTTCAACAGGGAGCTGGAAGGAAATGGAGGAGAAAATTACTACAAATTCCAATTAATTTATTTCCTGGAAGTGGTAGTATCGTTTGGGATAGATTTTTAAGGGAATGGAAATTTCGGGCTGAAGCAGAGCTGACAGCACACTGGTGGTAGGACAGACATTTCCACCACCTTGAAGGTCATTTGCAAACTGCAGTAACTCTAAAATGTCACCCAACTGATGATAGATGGATGCAAGTGCTCCTATACTTTACTTTGGTATCTGGATTCTGAATTTCGTAAATTGCAACCTGGCTATAAACTGAACCAAGTTGTGTCACAAGGCCCATAAAGAAGATATTGAAAAAATAAAAATAGTGCATTTTGTCTGTACTAATTGCTGATGCAGACCAAAGAACTGCTACAAGCTGAGCTTGTGTGCCTTTTGTTTCTTAACACAGGAAAGTCAGGAGGGAAGGGGAGATATTGTTCTAGTTTGGTTTAGAAAACAAAATTATCTGTAGGAATACAACAGAACATTTGTATATATCCTGTCAGTCACCCCTGCGTGTGGGAAAATGATGCATTTAGAGTTTGCATACAAAGAAAGCAGCTGCCTGTTTTCAACTAACAATTATCTGATCAGTGGAGCCAG
Source organism: Scytalopus superciliaris (assembly GCA_013400415.1). Classification (NCBI taxonomy): domain Eukaryota; kingdom Metazoa; phylum Chordata; class Aves; order Passeriformes; family Rhinocryptidae; genus Scytalopus; species Scytalopus superciliaris. The sequence continues at coordinate 261,561 of VXBX01000018.1, forward strand.
ACTCAAGTTTGAAAATAGGTTTCATAATGCATATATGCAAACTCATGGAAAATTCCCATAGAGAAACAACTTGCCAAAATCATACTTCTATCTTTTAAGTCAACTCTCCTATATAGTAGAGTGAAAATTAAATCAGTGTAGTTCCACAGAAGCAGCATGGGTTACTGTACAGATCATGGAAGAATCTCCAGAACGTAAAGATAATTTGAGATGTCTGTAATACATGAATATATCGAGGGGCTCTCAGCTCATTAGGCCTTTAGAAGAAAGTCTCTCACTGACTTCAGTTTTAGTTACTTTATCTTAATGTGAAAAACCTATGTTCAGCACTAATAAATTAGTTGTTTTCTCAGGTTACAATGATTATAAATCCATTCTACTGTGTAGGTAAGGAATGAGTACAATTAGTAGAATCCCAAGGGCCCTCACAACTAGTGTATAAATCTCTGCACATTCTTAAACTGACAGCACTTTGGCAATCACTACTAGGAGGACTCTATGGAAAGCCAGAGCCTGCAAATCACTATATTGCAGGAGCACCAAGAGGAAGCTGAGTGAGTTTGTTTTGTTTGAATCGGATTGCCAATTCTACACACAGAAATGTGTCCCATATCTATTGTTAAAATATAATTTCATTTTAAAAAAAAATGTTTGAAGAGGTGTTATTTTGTTAAGGAAAAGGAAACAAGGAGGACTCTGTAATTCTAAGCAACATTTCTCTAAAACGTTTTTCTTTACATGTACCTTGTCGTAAATGTCTTCATACACAGCAAAATGCCATTTTCCAGTCATGCTTCAGCATCAGAGCCTTGATCCAAATCCAAAGTAATGTTAAGGCTTTTTGTAGTAAAGTATTACCATCTCTCAGGGTTTCCTAATCAAACCATGTCCTCTCAATCAACGTCCACAATCTCTGAGACAATTTAATTAATACTAGTAACCCAAATGAAAACACAGTACTACCATTTAGTTTCAAAAGTCATGCAAATACTTGTCCCTATTTTTCAGTTGCTCAGTATTAGTCTAAGAGTCTGACATAGACTCAAACTCAAGGAAAATCAAGGAGCAAGGAGGTTGACTCATCCCACGGCTGAGACTTCTTGTTCTTTTGCATTTTTTGTGTTGGCTATTTCATGGGGGATCTAAGACTCAAATTTATTGAAATCAGAAGGAACAAAGGTTTGGAACTGTTACATAGATACAGAAAATTAGTTTTAAATTAATTATTACAGCTTTTCTACAAAAAAAAAGTAAAATTAAAAGGCAACTGCAGTTACAATAGAACAGGGAGCTGAATTCTATCCCTATTTGCATCTTTAAAAATGAAGGAACTGAAATGTAGATCAGAGACTGCTTTATCATAGGTCAAGTTATGCCCAGCTGAAAGCTCTGGTACAGAAAAACCACTGAAATGGTCAGTCCTCAGAAGTGTCAAGTTATACTTAAGAAAAAACATTTGCAGAATTTGGATCTAAACCATCTGTCTCTGAAGAAATTCAAGGAACATTAGTCACACTAATCTTTTTCAGATTGCATTTGCACTTGAAGAGGTATCTTAAAAGTATTCAACCAACAACAAGACAGTTGTTCTGAAATGTGCTCTTTGAATCAAACTGCACTAAATATCACTAAAGCAAATCCTATACAGGGGTGATTATTCATGTTTTCCCTGCAAATTCTCTTTTGAAAATTATCTGGATAACTTGATCACTAATAAAAATACTAGAAACATCTGCTTCCATGTCATCATCTTAACCTTCTCATGAAAGATTAGTTAAATTTTTAAAACAGTACAGCAGGGATTGTCTCTTGAAGAACCTGAAACACTTGTTTGGGCCACAGTAGGAGGAGTGTTACCAGCAGGTCTGGGAAGTAGATTTTTGCCTCGTACTCAGCACTGATGAGAGACACCTGGAGTGCTGTGTCCAGTTCTGGGCTGCCCAGTACAAAAAAGATGTAGACATACTGCAGAGTCCAGGAGAGGGCCCAGAGACTTGGGACTCTTCAACCTGGAGAAGAGTAGGTTTGGGGGAATTTTGTCAATGTCTATGAACATCTGAAGGGAGGGTGTACTGAAGACAGAGGAAGACTCTTCTCAGTGACAAAACCAGAGACAATGGGAACAAACTGAAACACGGGAGGTTCTGTCTGAGCATCAGTTTTTTACTGTGAAGGTGACTGACCACTAGCAAAACCCCTGCATTAAACAGTATGGGAGATAGTGATCAGAATTACACTCAGTCCTCTCCCAGGGGGGTGTCCTATGTGACAGATCATCTTACTTCTTGTTGACTTTACCTCCTGCCCTTCAAATTCTATATTTCTCTCTATAAAATGGGGCCAGTATGCCAAAATTAATAGAGTTTTGAACCTAGATTGCATAGATCTAATTTCAAATCTGGAACCAAGCCATGAAAACTAAGGGTTTGAATCCTTCCCTGTCTATGACAGTTTTATCTGCAATGAATGAACAATTTACCTCCAATCATCAAATATTTGAAAGACTCCTCTGCTTCCTGCTCTGTGATGTGCTACACTTGCTTATAATATCTTTTCCAGATAAAGCCCTTCAAAGGGCTTCTGTGGAGGGCTACTTTGCCTGGGAACCCTGAGGAACAGACAACTGTAGATATTCTCCACTCTGCTACTAAGATGTGCAACTGTAGAATTTTAGCCATCTATAAGTTTTCTCGGGAAAGTGAAGTTTCTTGTAAGTTAAATAAGATTTTTGGGTAGGTCTGTCTGTTGATCTTATTTGGAATGCCTGACATCAACTGCATTAATCTCAGTATACACATCTATTTCTGAAAAGCACAGCATGTAGCTGTAGCATCCTAGTCTGATAAGAACATGAAGTTAGTCATATAGTATTTCCCTATTTGCCATTCAGCAACACATTTTATTTTCCACCTGTATGATCTTGTACTGGAACAAATAATCCAGAAAAGCTGTATAATTTCCATAGGAGGTTTTCAAGAGCTGATTACATAAGTCACTGAATAACTTCTGATCTCAGACCTGCTTCTGCTTGGAGTGGGAGATTTAACTACAGATATGTTGAGGTCTCTTCCAGTCTATTTTTTCCTATGATCCTATGTGAGGTTTTTTGCTTTATCTAAATTTTGTGGCAAGTTTTGAGGGCACTTGTGCAAAAGTTGTACGTAAAGGATAAAATCTGACTGTTCTAATGTTGAACCCATCCTCAGGGCATCTGACTGCAAGTCTAATTTTATTCTGATATAAAATGTCCGCTAACATGGTCCTTTATTTATGTTTCTGATTGACTGGGTTTTCTTACCAGGCTGGATGGATAAACTCAAGGTAATTTTGCAACGGGTTTTGTCTATACAAGCAAACACTGTACCATGGGCACTCGCCAGCTGCTTCCAAGTATCATTTGCATTTTGAGTTGTACAAGTGATCATCTGAGTTGCACAAAGCAACTTTTGCTTCTCTCATTAAATGACAGAGACCTGAAAAAGAAAGGCTGCCAGATTGATTTCAAGCTCCTTATGATTTTCCTAAGACAGCTGGAGAAATAAACTGGGAATTATCACATTAAAAAATTCATTCTCTTACTTTCTGTTTGTCCAAGTAAATTAGCCCAGGTGAAATATGCTGGAGGATAATGAAATGGAGGATCTCTTCCAATACATGTCAGAGCTCTTACCTACTTCCTGTGCTGTATATGCTATGTCCTGTAACAATGTGCTTTACCTACACAAATGCTGTATGGTGCTGCAACTGTGAAGTTGCAGATGACTTCAAGAGTTTCTGTGCCTTGCCTTTTCACTTGATTAATTGCATCTAGTTTTGACATTTGGCACTGAGACTGTGGAGCCTCGACTGTGAGTTTTCGTAGCTCAATTTTGAAAGCCTTTTTCATATCTTGCGAGAATAAGCCATTAACTGGTACTACTGCTGAAAACTAAATGATTCTAATAGAATCCATGTTTTAAAACACAGTTTAGCATAAAACCCTAACCCACTGACATGCATGCTGATGGTATGTCCCTTGCCAGATTAATATGATCTCATTTTGCTGTCAAGTAAGCCCATTCTATGAAAGAGAAGTGGGAATGAATGGATATCAGAGGGAGTGATGAGCAAGCTGAGAGCATGTGAGGGTTAGAAGTGGACACCTCTTCACCAGGGGAAGGAAAGTAGGGGGTGAAAGAGAGGGCACAGGGCTCTTTCTGAATCTCAGTGACAAAGACCTAACTAGAAATGCTTAATAACATAGCTATTTTTAATAAGACATAATAAAAAAGGGTATAAAAATATTGCATGTAATACCTTATATCCCTTCAGATGGCTGGAATCCCATGTTTGTGCTCCTTTGGATGAATAGGATCCACTCAGCATACTGTAGGAAAATCCATGTAGGTTCCATCTCTCTCACCTCATCCCTCGCCTGCCTTTGTACCCTGCCCAGTGCAGAACATAGGCGATGCTGGTCAGTGTTACACCCTTCCCAGCACTGCCTCGCAAAAGTACAAAGACAGCGAGCACAAACTGAATCACAGGAAGTTACATTTAAACACACTAAAAAACATATTTTGCCATAAGAGCAGTCAAACTCTGGAACAGGTTGTACAGAGGGGGCTACTGAGACTCCATGCTTGGAGATACTTCAAACCTCATTGGCTCTATGAGGTCCGCACTGGCTGAGCCTGCTTTGAGCAGTGGTTGGATTAGACCATGTCCAGAAGTCACTTCCCACCATTCCCATACACTGATTCCATGAGCCAAAGTAAAAGGTGTTTTGTAGTCTTTGCATTCTGCATCATTATTAAGACAAAGTTTCTATACAGAAGCAAAACCTTTAAACCTTTTCTACTCCAACTAGTATGTTACCCAGAACATTAAAAATGAAAAGGATGTAGGATGTGCCTGAACCAAATTATTCAAAAGCTGAGAAATGTAAATTATGTGAATGCCTCAGCAAACTTTTTTTTGACACTTTCATGAAAGATGATTTCAGAAAGGTTCCTGAACATTGTTACCCTGTCTTTTTAACTCTTTAATCAGCATGACTCATTAGACCTGTCAGCTATTCTAATGCCACACTGAATGTAATACCACCTATCTCCCTGTGGGCACAGATTTTGATACAAAAAGTAGATGGTTAAAGATTAAACTTTATTTTTCTCACTTTTACAACTAGTGAACAAGTGACGAGATTCTAGTTACTATTAACTTTGCAGTAGTAGGGTTGAAATACTTTGGTGTCCTTAAGATGCAGGAAAAAAAATTCATAGCAATTTATATATTCAAAGTACATCTTCAGGAAACTCTGCCTGCAGCTGTGATTACTCAGCAATTACTTAAAAGAAGCTTCAGGTGTCATAAGTTGGATGCCTTGATAATGCACCTTCAATGTCCAGTTCTGAGAATTTCTGCTTAAGTAATTTGCCCTTCCTCTTATACTAACTTTGTGGCAGAAGTAGGGGCAGAAAACAATTTCTCAAGCTTGCATTTATCTTCCTTAACCTTCTGAGTCTTTTCTCTGTTTGTCATCACCCATAATCTCTGCATAACACTCAGCTTCCTTATCAAACAAGGCAAGGACCCAGGTACCTCCGATATGCAACATAAATTAATCTGAGTGCACTGGACAGATGTAAACTGTGCAGTAAGAGACACATGCTGTCTTTTGGAAGAACTGTGACCACTGAATAAAGAGATGACCAAGAACTGCACAGTCTGAGAGCTAAAACATATTTGTACTAACAACCGGTGTCCTGAGTTGTGATAACAGCTCTGACTGTTTCTGAATGCTTCCTTCCAGCACTGTGTGTATATGTGGAGAAATCCCCTGTGCTCCTCGATATTTGAAACCAGCATGAGAAGGAAGAATCATACAGCAGCAAGCTGAGTTCCTGTCCCTTAAATCAGAAGGGGTTTTAAATCATTTGCATCCACCATTTAGGACAACACACAGCTGTAGTCACAACACTTTCATATGGAGCAACCACTAGATATGGAGAAACTGCACTCCTTGCTAAAGGATTTCCTGATCATGGAGAAATGGCAAGGTGCCAACTCCTGAGCAGCTCATTTGTAGCTGCACACTACTTTTTTCAGGACATCAGCCCTACCTATGTGTTTTGAATCTTCTCCTATCTTTTTTAATTTTTGTGGCTAGTGTCCTTAAACCTAAATGAATATTCAGTGCCGTTTAATCTTTGCTATTGGGTGCTTTGAAACTGTCATGATTTCCACTAAACTCTGTGGGAGTTTTGACTTGGAGTTCAGGATGATCTGCATTTTATCCAAATGCATAGAAACATTTTTTCCCCCTATTTTGAGAGTGATCACACTGGTCAATCACATTTATATGTCTAAATCGGTACTCCTACAGCTGTCCTCAAGAACCTCAAGTGGGTCCTAAAGGAGTGGTTTTTCCTAGGATATCACTTTTATGCTCAATAGAGAAGGAGAAATGACAAACACAAATGTGGGGGTGATATGATAACTCCCATGATGTATTCCTGTGTAAATTGCCTTACACTGGAAGAAAGACTGCTGAAAAACATGCCAAAATAATCTCCTCTTAAGATGAGGTCCCTAGCAGACAAATTCCATGTATATTTATAAGAACAGTTTGTGATGGTAGCTAGATTTCCCAAGGATATTTTAGTGGGGAAAAAAGACTCCACGCACACAGAGTGCAAGCAAAAAGAACTGCAATGCTCAGTTGTTCTGTTCTCCTTGCTGTGCTGGAGCAGTATTTATTTTAAAATCAGTTTGACATGATCACACTTCCACATTGAAAATATCGCTATTACTTGTTGCATGTATGACTCAATCATTATTTATGCTTTCAGTTTAAAAGTCTTCCTTTGACTTCACCAGCGAATTACCTATTTTAAGCGTTGTCAAAATCTTAACTCTAGACATAAACGAGTAATGACTTTTTTACAAAAAAAGTTTATCTTGTCTAAATGGTATTGCCAGCATTTGCTTATTCTTTTAAGAATCCTGTGGGCCAGAATCACATCTGAGCTATGAAGTTCTACATTAATTGACTTAGTTTTTAAATAAAATTACTCAGGGTAATTTCTAAAGATGGTAGAGAACTGATGGGCATGGGTTTCTGACAGAGTCAATCTTGTAGAAACAAAATGAGTCCTTAATAAACTAGCAGACCAATAGAAAAAGAATGTTTTGAAAGAACCAAAACTCATTTCCTCTTTTCAGTCAGCAGGAGTAAAACTAGAATAGCTTTCTGCTGCTGAGGAAGGACAGGAACTTTCTATAAGTCAGTAATTTTGAATAGAGGCAGAAAATAAACTTGATATGCTCAACTTTCATGGTAGCTTTTATAGCAAAGTTTGCTGCAAATGATCTGTTCCTTTTTAGCTCATTGCCAGTGACTTCCAGGAATGCACTCTAGTTCCTTCACAATAAGGGCATGATCAAAACAGCAGTAATGAAGCTCCAGATTGAACTAAATGATAGTAAAGAGCATATTATCAGTCAAGAGTCTCACTGTCACAGAATCATTGAGGTTGGAAAATACCTCAAAGATCACCAAGTCTAACCATTAACCCAACACTGCCAAATCCACTACTAAACCGTATCCTAATCATGAACATTTTTGTTCTTTTGTAGGGGCCATTCTCCTTCTCTTGCTGTTGCTTCAAGGCCCTTATTTCTGTCTCTGCAGAAGGGTCTTTATGGGGACACCAACCCTCATTTATGCGGGGAAAAATTATAGCAGAGAGTGAAAAATAATTTCTGTGCAAGTAAAGATTTTCAGGAGTCTTTCAATGATTCAGGAACCACAAACCTCACTGAAAATAACAGAAGGGCTTTTGAAAATGACCATCTATTCTTTCTTTCCCCTAAAAATTGAGTATGTCTGCAGTTGGTTATATAGAATCAAGATTAGTAATGAGTGGTTCAATGTTTCTTGACGATGAAGGACTCATCTCCTGAAATGTGAAATAATTGAAGTTATCCCAAGTTAATGCATATGAAAAATATTTCATTTCACAAAATAGGCTACATTTTCCTGCTGAAGAAGTTCTAATTTTGCCTAAGCAATCAGTATATGATTGAGCTGAAACAGCTTGAAGTGAATATTTCATTATAAAGAATTTTTCCCTCAACTGTGCTCAATAAAACAAAAATTACTCTGAGTTGCTTGTAAAAAAAAAAAAAGAAAATAAAATTGGTCTTTTACACTGCTGTTGTCTTGCAGCTTTACTACAAACATTCATTCCAGGAAACTAGCTGCAGTTGCCAGTTAGCTCATATCTCAAGTTTAAATGCATCACCTGACCAGTGTAAATAAATTTCAAGTATATAAAATTACTTTCTTTATGTTACTATTCTGTCTTATAAATGTTTATAACTCCATTAAAGGTATATGAAAAATAGCAACACTACCCCCTGAACAACCATTTCAAGTGCTGATGTGTTACACAGTAGTTATAAATGAACATATTCTTTCCCAGTAATTACTTAGAAATAGTAATTCTCTTTCCCTGTTCTTTATTTTGCATCTTAGAGCAAAACACCAGTCACCTAAATTCTATGGATTTTTAAAAATAACCATATAGAACCCCTGAGGAAAAAAAGTTTCACTTCCTTTTCTGGTAACAAAATGTGTATCATCACATTCCTATTAAAGAGACCTACATCAATGTGGAAGACAAATGCTATCATCTCTGCTGCAAGGCAGCACTTCTTGAATAAATATTTGAGAGTAGTAGACATAACAGCACTGTGGGACCACTTATATTCCACATAAATAGGGATATATATCTCAGTTAATTCCCATATTAAATATTGAAGTAGGGGGTAGAAAGTATTGACACCAATGTTTTTATGGGAAAAAGTTATTTCCTTCTGTTAAATGAAGCATGAAGAGAATAACCCATGTGTTTAAATAATATTAAATTTGAATATTTTTTCTGTTTTGTAAAGCTTTTTTCAATCTTATATTAATTGTCCTGTTAGTAGTATGATTCCCTCCTGGTAATATTTAACTTTATGCAAATCTCAGTAAATTCAGTTTCATATTTTAGCTCTTATGATTTCTTTTTCTTCAATCTATCAGTTAAGCTATATTAGTCAAGTGTTTCAATTACTTCTGCGATCTGCTGTTTATAGTAAATCTACTGGCATAAAATGGGGTCTGTCTTCTGTTTTAAATCTCATTTACACATACCTCTTCTCCCCACCCTCTTCCTTCCCATTCTCTCCAATACAGATGATTACCACTTTCATCTCAAAGGCAAAACAGGGTAGGGGAAAAGGATGGTTCTTAAAACTAGGTTGGAAATTAACTAGCAGCTATTTTCAGAGCATTTTTTTTTCTCAGCTTTTTATAAGCAGTCTTTCTGTAACTAACAGAAAACAAGAATTGTTTCATAAGACAGGATTATAAAAACAAGACAGACAAAAATTCAATAAGATGCTGTGGGGTTATCATGGTAAAAGAAATATTCATATATTTTTTCTTTCACCAGAGAATCAATTGTGTAAAAGCTTGTCAACCAATCAAGGAAATACAATGCATGTTCACTGAGGATAGGACAAGAACTCACGGGTTATATTACTGAAGTGTTTGATATTTAGGATACTCCATAGGATACAGAAGGGGCATTGCTGAAATTTTCATTGATGGACCTCACCTCTCCTCCCTTCCCCTCCTCTTCCCTCCCCTCCTCATTTAAAAAGACATCTGCCAAGCCAGTTTATTGTGAAAAAGCAAAGTGGTCTTACTTTCATGAAAGTCGGGGACTAGAAAGGTTTTTGAAGACCATTTGTTTTTAAACTATAAAAAAGCTGAAGTTCATTTATTTGCAAGCTCTTTTTTTTTTCCTTACAAGAAGAATCACTTATTTAATTCTGTGCCTTTAGGACACTATCCCTAGTTTACTGAAGCAAAGCAAACATGTAATACTCCTTCAGAAGCTGATTACGTGCAGCCCGTGCATGCATTTTCCCTCTGTGCACGGCACTGGAGCTAAGCAGGGAGTCCTCATGGGACACTCATTCTTACAGAGAAAAGAGACCCTGCACTGTTCAGAGGGGTTGCACGTGAGGCCTTCTCACACTCAGGGTTTGGGCTGAGCCCATTACCTCCTCTGCCCCACTCCCACCCTCAGCTGCAGCTCCCTGGCTCCTGTGGGGGAGCTGCACCAGGCAGCACCCTGACACCCTCTCCTATCCACTATCTCAGAAAGCTCACGTTGTTATTGAAATAAAGATACAACTACCCAAAAATTGGGGGAACACTGGCAGTTCTCCAGCTCCCATTAGCAAATTCTTCTGATGTGGTTTGTTGGTTTTCTTTTTAATCTGATGTAATTTCTTTTGATAAAACTTTAAATGAAAATGACAACATTTTTGGTATTTCTAAAAAAAAAGCAGTAGTGGATAGAAACAAGGATTAAATACAATACATTTTCATGTGTTGTTCACCAGTGAGGAGGTAAACACTGATCCACCACAGAGTGGCTGTCATCTCACCAGGGCTAGAGTAAAGATGCTTCCCTCTCAACTCCATCCAGCTACCTTTTACATTGCTTTTGTCAGTGCAAAATCCTGCTAACCATTGTTACCTGTAATCTATGTCACCTCCAAATATAGTGACAGATGACAAGGAGAGCCTATTAAACCTACTAAAAGTAGGACATGGCTCCCAAAAGCCTGAAGGAGTAAGACATCTACTACATTAAATACTTCACCATAACCAAAAGAAAGTACAAGTGTCAATGAAGAAATTATTCTTGTGCTTGAAACGAGTAGTGTAAATCTTTTCTTCTAATGCCACCAACCTCATTTTCAGGTTTAACAGTAATTACTACATATCCATTAAAAGAATGATCAAAACCTTTGAAAGACTCTGTGGTTTGTTTGGGGAAATGCATGCTGAACCAAGAAATGAGTAGTCACACAGGAGCGACTGGGAGAATAATGGTAGGGTTGGGAGTTGCCACAGGGAAATCTTACCGGGGTCCTCCACACTTGCTCAGATGTAGCATCTTCAGAAACGTTGTATCCTGAAATCTACCATATGCAACAATAAATTCACTGAGTGGATCATGCTGTAGATGCCATGAAGAGGCTTTATATAAGAAAGTCAAAATCGACCTGCAAATTTTTTGTCTGAAGTGAACACAACTAAAAGTCTATTGAAGTGTTGCATATAGTTGCATTATGTTGTCGTGGTTTAGCAATGGTATTCTCTAATTTAGTACTCCCACTAAAACCACATGCAGATCCCCCTCCATCTGCAGGCACAAAAGGCAAATATCACAGGTTGAAATAAGAACAATTTACTGAAAACAACACATAAATAAGAAAAAGAACAATAACAGCAACTGTATTAATAACAAAAGGTAGAAGAAAATAAATGATTGACACAGAAACTCACCCCTCACCTCACAATAATAGACAATACCAGACAATACCCCACACCATGTTTTTCTCAACCAGATGGAACACCTTCTCCCCAGAAGAGAATCTCTTTTCCCCACTTCCAGCAACAACATGAAGTGGTACAGAATGACCTCTGGTTCCTAGCCATGCTAGTAGCCTCCCAGTTACTGCAGAAGACTAACCCTGCTCTTGCCAGAATGAGGGCATGTGCCTAAAGACACCCATGTACAATTCTAGGCTTTCTAATGTAAGTAGAGCCCTAAACATTACCAGTTTTGGCACCACAGCAGTGCTCAGGAACAGTCCAGACATGATGGGAGAGGCAAGAGGAAGTCACCATATAAACCCACTTAAAATAATCATATCAAGACATAATGAGATACCTGGAATGTTTTTCTGAAGAAGAGACATCAGACTATTTGAGATGAAACTTTATGCTTTGTGTGCTTCCAGAGTTCATTTCGGCAGCACGAGATCAGTGCCAGCACAAGTGGGAGCAGAGCAGCTGCTGCAGTGTGACGTGCCAACCAGGCTGGTACATGCCATCCTTCACAGCACAGGTTATTGGCCCAAGGAGCACACCAAGCTGGTGCTTACCTGTCACTGAGTGACCTGCAGCAAGCTGATGTGTGTCACCTTTCATCACTCTCAATGTTATGTTATGTTTTCATATCCTCCATGTCACAGTAAGTCAAAAGAAAATATTGCCTCCATACTCCATACTCTGGCACTGCACAGGCAACTGCTACAGGTTTAGAAGTCTGTATTCATTTCTGAACTTCCTAATTAAATACTAAAGAGGAAAGAAAAAACAACAGTCACTATCAGTTGTGGTACAAAAGGTCAAACCAAGCATTAAATGGAAAAAATTTAAGGTATGTAACTGTGTGGGCAGAACAGAATGAGATACAGAGTCTTTGACCCCTGTGTTTCTGGTTAAAATCTGCACACAGTTTTATAGTCAGTTAGTTATAAAAAGTATCTTGCCATTTGACTCATTTCTGTATGCCAAACTTCTGAAGCAAATTTATTCATGGTTATATTTGAATCACTGTCTATATGCCTTGACACTTCAAATCAAAACACCAGAGAAATCTAATGATTTTAATTCTAATGACTTTTTTAAAAGATTTAAGTCCTACCTGGCCTTCTGTATTATTTTTCCACTGGGAAATCTCTCAAGACTCATTTCTAACTCACAGTCTTCAAAACCTGATGGAGTTTCTAGCCTGAAAAATCATTTTCTTGCTCTGACAAACCAATATATTTTTGCTCTTTCCCTTAACATTGTCCATCCAACCTTGATTTGTTGTTCTTCAGGCTTTGGGCTCTCTTTTTGCACTGAGGACATGCATTTTCTAATGAAAAACAAAAATTCACCCTGTAATCAACATTCCTAATATCCACACTACAACACAGAAGGTGTGTCTGTCACTTCTGTAGACTTGAATAGCCTTAAATTGATTTGCTCTTTTGTCCATAACAGAACAGCTGTGTAGTTTAGTGCGAGCTGAAATCCATCTAAAGTTGTATGCAGAGCCAATTTTACAGGGCAGCTGTCCAATGTGCAATTCTGAGGCCTCCATACATTAATTTCTCTCTTTCTTCCAGACATAATGTTGTCTCTGAGCCCATCTCTATATTTAGGTGTCTGCATCCAGGTTGCATGGGTGTGTCATGCTCAGTACAAGTCACAGTAAGTTTAAAGTCAGCCCATATACATACTCAGGCTTTAGATACAGTGTCATCTAAATATTAGCAGATTACTTCTTGTTGAAGGCTGAATATCATATAGAAATCTCTTTTTTGCAACAATGAATTATTACCAGGCTCCACATACTCAAAATTAGGAAAATCAAGAAGGAGAGAAAGGGAGAAAAAAAGGCTTGCTTATTGCAGTGTGTGGACAATCCCTGTGAACTGCAACAAACTGGTAAAATTAGCATATTTACTAAAAGGGGTTTGTGCTGTAACTTTCATCCCACACATCTAAATCCTTTTTTCTACAGTTCTTATGTTCCTACTAACACCATAGAGACCACACTGGGAGACACACTGATCATATATAAAAAGAAGCCTGAAGAAAGTGGAAAACAAAACGTAAGTAACAGAAAGGTACAGAAACTAAAATACTTGCATATTTAAATCTATTTGGGGATTTGAAAGATGAAAGTGCAGTAGAAACAACTTCAAGATGTCCAAGTTTCATGTTTGCTACATGTGTTCTTAAGTATAGACTAGTACTTCACAGAAAAGCAGGGGGGGGAGGAGGGGAAAGGAGTAGGTATCTCCAAAACATCCAACAGCAAACATCCACTCTATATCCCAGAACGGCTTATAGCAAATATAAAGGCAATACTAAAGCACAGTAGCAGCAGCCAAGAGGGCAGTGTGACAGCAGAGCATCATCAGCACATTTTTTTTTGGCCTGCAATACTGGGAATTTGTCAGAAAACATTTTCAGATAGACTGTACTCTGTTCTACTGTAGAAAACCACAACAAAACAAACATCTTCCCTCAGAATTATCTCTGCTAATCTTATCAAGATAATATTTCTTCTCAAGTTAAATCTAGTTATCAGTTGAACTCTGGACTATACATGAGGGACAGACCCAATTACCTTCCAAAAGCATTAGTGTCCATAAATGCCCAAGTTATCCAACCAAAAGCCTGTCCTCAGTTGAAGTCATCCTTCAGTGTCTCTATTTGGCATTGCTCCAGAAACAAAACCAAAGGCATAAGTTTAATGGTTGAATGAAGGAAAAACATAAGTTCATAATTCATTTGTATGCCCTACACAGCAAACACCAAACTCACTGTGCACAGCGCTCCCCTTCTCTAAGGAGTGACAGTATTGATGTCCAGTACCAGCTGATGTCACACAGACTTTTTGAATTTTCAGAGGAAAGCAGAGACCTTCTGCTATGCCTGACCTCCAACATCATTTGCTCTGAAGCACTGCTAACCACCAAAGCTGTGCTGTGCTCGTATGGTTCTTTCCTACTTGCAGAATCAGCTCATTGAAGCTAATACCAGCTGTTTCCAGTCATTCCTGAAACATTCAAAACCTGTTCACACAAAGTACAAAGTTCCTGCTTCTCTCAATTCTGTCCTGACACTGCTTTTCTCCAAAAAGAAAAAGGGAAACATTGCTCTGAAATGAACAGCTGAAACCTGTATCAGATGAGGACGGCTCAGCAGGATTACATAAATGCTTAAGAAGCAGAAAAATTTTTCTCTTTTCATGTAAATATTCCTAGTGCTAGATAAAAAATTAAAAGGCATTGTTTGCAGGAGGCTTCTGAATTTTTGAATACAGCTTTGGAACTTATGTATCAGTTAAGCATATTTATCCTTTTGGACTGAATGTTGTATGCTGAATGCTTCCACAAAAAGTGGAAGAAATAAGTTCTTGCAAGTTCATTTCTCAGCAGCCTTTCTTCCAGCCCACTGAAAGCAAAAGCAGCACAGGGACTGGAGGTGCAGATGCAGTCCTCACATGCTTTTTTTTTTTCAGCATGGAGAAAAAAATATCCCCTTCTTGAGACTTCTGGTGCTATCTATTGCTTCTGTAACTCACAATAGCAACGTGAAGATTTCTCAGACTTAACAGCACTTTAGAGAGAGGCAAAGGGTAAGTTTTATTATTATTAGCTTAATTCCTACTATTTTTCTTCACACAAAAACATACTACTGGGCCCAAGGGAAATATTAACAACAACAGTTTCATTTCTTGTTCTTAACACTGGCTTTAATTAAATATTGCTTTTTCCTTACTTAGCTAGGTGTCATGGGACACAGGAATTATTTGGAAGGATTTGGGAGTGGTCTCAAAGACTGGTACAGTGGAATGAATCATTTCCATGCAATAAGAATGACTAATTTTCTGTCAGCTTGCTTTTAACTAGTCCCTGTGATCTACTCCTGCATGCAGGAGCCAAGATTTCCATCAGGTAAAGAGAACATAGTTGTACCACTGCTCCTATGCTTACAAAAAACCCCTTCAGAATGCATACACACACATATCACAAAAAAAGTGTTTACACTGCACTCACAGTGCACTTTCACATGGAAAATATAGGGGTATCAGACGTTTGTGACATGATCAATATTACTTCAAATCAGAAAGCTGAGGCCCTTCATTTTTCACCTTTACTAAGCTATTATCATACCTGAAACAATTGTCTGGAGTTGGTCAGCCCAAGACATGGAATAAAGATAGTTAATTCACTGTTGAAAGAACAGACTTGCATTAAAATTTGCCTCTCTTCTCGAATTTTAGGTAATGCAACTAATGTAACTTCAGCTAAGAAAAATACAATTGATTTTTTTCTCTTTCTTTAAAAAACTAGTTAATGAGCAAATCCCTAACTATATGTTTCTAGAAGTTTGCCTGTAAAGAATCAAATCTAATGCTTATATACATGGAGATAGTTTTTATTTAGCCAAAGTAATGGGAAAGGAGAAACAGATAAAAATGGAAAAAGCCTCCCTTCCTGAGACAATGTGGAAGAAAGCTGGTAATATTCTCTTTCTATTAAAAAAAAAAACCAAAACACAAACCCACACATAAAAATAGAATTCCTTTCACAAGGAACAGCATGGACTCTAGGCACCTGAATTTCTGATAATTTAGGGCAGCACTTTATTCCAATTATTACTTTAATAGTACAGTACACTGAGGGAAATGCCTATACGTTCCAGGAATACACTTTTTTTTTTTCTTCTTAATTTATACTCACAGTCTTTGTACTAATTCTGGCTAAACAGGGATGGATATAAAGGAGATACTTGGCTTTCAAGTTTGGTATGTTAGGAGCCAGGAGACTAATTTAAGCTTGGTAAACAACAGAAAAAACAAGCCATAGGCAGTCTGGCCAACAGTTTTTGTGATCCGTAAAGGTGTGCAGACAACATGTAATTATTGGAAAAACACATCTAATCAAATCATGCTATAACTCCTGGCAACACAGTATTCAATCTACTGCCTTTGTGCAAAGTTTAATGAGTTGCTTCCAGCAGCTGCCTCAATCCGTTGCTTCAATTACCACCATGCCTTCCCAGTTCTGTTTTGCTACTTTCTTCTCTCAAAATACATGAGCCATTTGAAATGGGTTTACTCTTCTTACAGGTCATTTTGTGACGCAGACACCATTGTGACAGTAGCTATAGCAAAGGATTTTGGTATCTGAGAACCCATGGACTGCTGGGTGTGCACCGCAGAGCTGAGCAGTCAGGACTTGGCTGTGCATTGGTGGGTTGCTGGAGAATTCGTAGGGCATTTGGGTTGCAGAGTTACAGTGCCAGAAAGTATCTCCAGAATTTATCTAGACCAGCCTCAATCCTCATCTTAACATCTGTTCTACTAACTTGATCTTGAAATTCGGCAGCAGCAGGAATTCTGTCGGTGCCTGCTTAATGCTACCGGATGCTTTACTGTCCTTTGAGGTAGGATTAGTTTTTTTCTAAACCTCACCTTTTTCACTACAGCTCAGATGGATTCATTGTTCTTTTTCTACTACAGAAAAGGAAATATATTCCTTCTTTGCAGGAGCTCTTAACATATCTGAAAATTTAGCTGCTTCTTTCAACTTCCTTTCTTCACCCTAGTTTTCTAGACTGCAGAAAATTCTCATTGTTCTCACCAGGCTTCTATTCAGGTGAATTCTTGAGAGTCAAGTCAGAAGAGACATCCTTCCTGAAATAGTCCCTTGGACTGAATTTAAGAACAGAGGAAGCCTTATCAATGTTACAAAGTAATCCCTCTGCCATACTGAAGTACTGCAAGTTATATACCCAGATCCTTGTGTGGCTTTGCACACAAGGATTTCCTTGTGAACTGCCCCAATGAACTAACTATGGAATTTTTGGCTTCTACCATCAACTGAACTTATTCACAAATCATCTTCTCCCCAAAAATTGCAGGCAGAAGAGACTCATTCCTCTATGTACTGTAGACGGAAATAAGACTGGGAAATGTTTTTTAAGGAACTTCTTCATCTATTGATGCACTTTTCCTTTTAAAGATAGGGGGTCTAAACTTTCCAAATCTAGGAATACACATACGCTTTTTATGCTAACCCAAAGAGAACCAACAAACCTGTATACTTTACCATTACAGTACAGACTATTGCATGTTTAGATGTCTTTCTCTTTATTCAAGTATTCCCAAATATAAACTGCTGAAACTGAAAGCAGGGATAACTGAAGTAGATCTTTTATAATGGTGCTGTGTCAATACTGATGTGCAAGGGTGCTGGGGACATGTCTGTGTTCCATCTATCCCATTATCTCTAATGTTTGATAGTGTAAAATCTGCCCAAAGAGGAAATTTACACTCACATCTGAAATGTTTAATAATCTAAAACAAGAAAAAATCTGGAATCAAGTTTGGAATTATATAATTTCAATTAAAAAAAAAAAAAAAAAGGAGAAAAAATTAGAAATGTTAGAAATTAGAAACATTTAGAATAACTAAAAAGAAGACATTTTTCACAGTGCCAGATAAGATCTTTTTACTAGATAAATCTTTACATGTTATCAAAATCTCATTGGAGGATGAGTTTGTTGTTCTTTTTCTCCAACTATTTTGCAGTTTTACTCTGCAAAAGTTTGCTAATTAATTTGCAACAAATAATATCTTTAGACAAACTTCAAGCGTTATAGGTCAGTAACACTGGCCAAAACACATTTCCCTTTGCTAATACTTGGTTTCAATAAAAACTTCTATTCACATATATGCACCCGGGTCAATTATGAATAGTTAAATAAAGGAGGGGGTGGTACAATATTTGTTTCAATGCAAACTACATTCAGAATCCATAGATAAAACTGGCTAATTGTTAAAGGTCCTGAGAATGAATATGATCTAAATTAGATTGGAGACCACAGCATTGAAACAGGCAGGTGTTAATACACACACAAAAATTAACTAATAAAAACCAGTAGCAGCTGTCGAGTCTGTAACATTTCTTTGTTCATTTTTTAATTTGTTCTATCTCCTCCTGAGGAAAAACAAAGAAGAATCCATATTTTACTGTGCATTGCTGAAGACAAATGGTAACAGGAAAACTAACTACAGAATAATGTGAGTGTAGATACACAACAACAGGTACATGATTAGCTATTTTTGTTCAGTTTTTCCTTTTGTTTTATTAACAACAACAACAATTGAATAAAGTCTGATTTTGGCAAAGTGAATAAATCCATGTTTTAATACAAACTGTAATAAGTTTTTTTTACCTGTCTTATTAGTTTCTTCTACAAGGACATTTTAGCATAGTCTATTAAATCTAGAGTAAGGAATTAAATGCAACTTGATTGAGGCAGTTTAAGGACCTGTCACTGCAGACTAGTGTCTGACATGTTATAAAGCCAGGGACACCTGCTACAGTAATGTGCAGGTGTAGCAGAGTATAACCCACATATTACACAGTGGCTTAATGTTGCTTAATAAAACTGCCACGTTTTAGTGGTGTTATGTGTTGAAGGACAGTCAACAGTACATATGTCTTTCACTTGGCTCTCACAGGTTGGACCATCCTCACTGGTCAGTGGCAGGGAGGATTTCCTGCTCTTCCCAAGTGAACATGCAGAAACTGTATATTTATAGCAATAGGAAAAAAGGTAAATACTTGTCTTTGAATTTCACTCAGTAGTCATAAAATACATCTCTGAACATCTATGTTTGCCATGACATCTTGCTAGGAGTTAGTTAAAATAGACTTTTTCTCTTCTTAATTACAGACATTGTTCAATAACTGTATAGTTCACACTCTTAAGACTATTTGTAGTCTGTTACTGGCTGGTATGTGCACAGACCCATCAGAACTCATTACAAAAATCAGGACTTACATTGTTACACCACATTCCCTTCACAATGCACTATTTTTAACTCCCTCCAAACACATTAGGCAAATGAAAGAAAAAAAAAAGAAAACACTCATGGTTTTTCTTACTTTTTGTAGGGGCAAAGCAAGTGATACTGAATACATGTTCAAAAAGAGCTAAGAGGAACCTGACTGTACTGTGAGCAGAAATCATTTATTTGTATAGCTATTGCCTTTATACCACACTGATAGATTGGGCAGGTTTTTTTTCAACAACATTATATACCTTCAAAGAAAAAATGAGGAATACAACAGTGGAGTTGGGAAGTATGTTTTTCATCCAAGTAAAACCTGTATTTTCTTTGATATAACAGTAATAATTTTTTCAGTTATTTATTTTTCTCAGTGAAATTACAATAGATTTATGTTAAAACCTGAGTGAGTGCAGAACAGAAGGAGGAGATATATTGTGAAATCACAGCTCTATATTTTACAGGTGATGTTTTGGAGGAAAAGTTTCAGAAAAACAAAAGAAAATACTGTGTGAGATGCAGTCCTCCTTGAATCTCTGAATAGGACTATATGAATCAGTGTCCTTAGAAGGGCACTCCATACCTGAATGCACATTCAAATGGCATGCTGCCCTAGTGCAGCTGCCTTAGACAAGTGCTAAAGATGATTTTTCCCAGTGAAAAGCAAAGAAGAGCTCTGGAAAACCCTTCCCTCTGTCCCTGTCAGAGTTTTAGTATTCAGAAGTAGGTGGATCTCTACTTACTCCCAGTGATTTACCCAAATAGTTTCTTTATTACATTTAAGACAGGCTGGCTGCACTGAAGTGCATGCCCAGGGCAAGCTCTCTGACATCTTGGCTTAAAGAAAGGGACACGCTTTGGGAAAATGTGTGTTAGATTTAAGAACTGTCGGTGTTAGTCATTTGTCTGATCTAGAGCTTTTGCAAGCTTGATAAACACAGCCTTCAGTTAGGAGTGGCACAAAGATATTTTTTACCAAAGTAGAGATGGAAGGACCATGCTTTTATAGGTCTTCAATTCCTGTACATACTACTTGGAAGATAAAATACTTCAAGCAACTTCTGTAGGCGCAATGAAGAAACAAGTACTGGGGAAGATGAGTGAAGAGAGTATCTTTCTGAATCAATAAAATGTCTAACAGGATATCAAGAAGTCCTCATTTTAGGATGAGATCTCCTTTAGGACATTATAAAAAAAAAAAAAAAAAAAGTACACTTCCACTAAGAAAGTCCTGAATGATTTAGACCCTCAACTGTTTCCATCATTGCTTAAGGGTGTCCTTAGCACCCCAAAAATAGAGAGACATAGCATATCTACAGTTCTTTTTGTAAAAATGACACCTGAAAGGCTTTCACTCATTGTAGTCTCTCAGGTCAAATGTCAACAGCAACCCTGATGTTGTTCAGTAATCAGCTATTGGTATCTTTTATTCCTGTTCTGGCCCCAAGTTTTTATCGATAAAAACAGAACCAAACATAACAATATATCCATTCATTGGTTGAAAAATAATGTATCTGGTGAAGCAAAAAACAATACCTGTTTTGACAGAAATGCTACTGCTCTGGGAAAGGTACTCATTACTCTCTTGAACTTTGACAAATAGTTTGCATCTATTGCTTGCCAGCAAAGACAAATTCTAGGCTTAAGTATCTCCCTCTGAAGTTAAATGCAACTATAGCACCTTATAGTGTGGGTTTGATACCATCAACCTGGGAGTTTTCTAACCTAAAATATTTTGTCAGTTTTTCGGCTTTGTTTCTAAAAGTCGTCAGCATTAACTTCTTGCTATAGTCCAGTTATGTAAGTTATTAATCTATATGCTTGATGTTACTCACAGAAGAACTTTCCCATTACTGCCAGGAGGGGACTAAGGCAAATAAAGGTACACACATATGTAAGTTTTGTCAGCAGCAGAGCTTCATCTAGCACTTTACTGCAGTATCTCTTCTACTGACATTAGACTCTTAAATTTTTTTTATTGCACCTGGAAGACCTTATTTTTTTAAAAAAACTTACTATCATGTCTCACGAAAAGAATAAAAAATGCTAATACTTACATTGTTTATCTCAACTTTTAGAGTGTTCCTCCAGGCATGCATTTTTTATGTTGTTAGCCATGTATTTTATGGCTGTGAGGTTATACCCTCAACAAAGTTGTTTATTAGACTTCAACAGCTTCCCAGAAGAAGAAAGTTATGGCCATTTGCTTGAAGTATTTGCTTCTAGAGCTCAAAACTTCAAAGGAGTTATAGCAAACTGATGGAGAAACTCAAGTGAAACAGAAAATCAGTAGTACAATACTGTGGTGTACTGACTCTCAGCATATAAATTTCATATACTTTTCCATCATCTTTTATTAATTATCTGAAAAATGTCAATGCTTAAATTTTCAAACTTGTGTTTTTCAACATATTCTGATACTGAAAAGAGACTGGTGAAATAAATATCAATGACTTTTAATGATCTGTTGGTACTGAAATGGATATTTCATCGGCACAGTGGAATTGTTACTTCTTGTTAAGGTATCTTGCCTCCCTGTAAAAGCATTTGCTGTGAGGAATTGTTTTCCTGAGGATGTCAGGGAAAAGGAGAAGATTTTTACTTCACTTTTCTTTTTGTTTTGTATATCCTTTATGAACAATTACTCTGAAATTTAGAAGTTTTTTTCTAAATTGTCCCTTCCCATACCTAAGTCTCATGTAGGCATGGATCTGTACTGTGTAAAATGTCTTTTCTCTTAAAGAAAATTAAGATGTCTTCACTTTACACAGTACCCCAACTGTAGGCCTTTATTCAATAAATACCTACTAAGAATAAACCAGAAATCACCAGAGCAGCAGTGTGGCACGGATCAGGTATTAACAAAGGTGCAAGATAATGCCTGCTCCAGCAAGAAGAATGGGACAGTGCAAGTCTCTATCTCCAAATTTTTGCTAGGGTGGAAGATACAGTAAGAAACAATAGTGCATTTCCAGTTCAAGGATGTTGATGGAGCGTCAGCAAAGATTACCAGAGAACAGAAGAACAAGGGCCACTGCTCCTTTCTTCATCAGAGGTGTTATGAAAGGGGAACCATGACTGTGTTAAAAAGGGATGAAGGAGGAGTGATCTCTCCACCCACGAAGTCACCCAAAAAAATAGGATAAAAGAAGCAGCAGGAACTGAGATGCAAACTGAATTAATGAGGCTGCCAAATGTAAGTATGGAGTATAATTGCTTCTTCAGCCCCTCTACTGTCTCATCGGTTGTAAAGGATAAAGGGAGACCTTTCAGATGTGTGAAGAAGGAGTATCTCATAGCTGCTCAGAACAGGCAAAACAACTTTGTGTAACATTTCCACAGCCCTTCTTCTCCATTGCAGCCTTTCACCCGAACTGCCCTGATGATCCTTAACTACAGCTCAGGATCAGTCCTGCAGAATATACAATGCACTTACATATTTCACATTTAGTGAAAATGGTATTAAATTGTTAGGAAGGATTGACTGGGTTTTTTTTCCATCTGGCAACGGCTCTGCTCCTTCTCAAATGACTCTCTTAATGTTACAAATATTTGTAACAAAAATTACAGAATAGTTTTTCTCAGCTCTGAAAATTATTTCAACATAACTGTTCAGTCCTTAGAAACATTAGGCAACCTGATTTACATTATTTTTGTCTGGATGGAAAAGTATGATCCAGCTCTATCAATCTCCATGCAATTCCATAAGAGACTGGAATTCCTTTAAAAATATAAAAGCATTTAGAAACATGGAAGCAGAAATACATCCTGAAAGCAAGTTTCTTTCAGCAGTTCTACAAGGCTGTTTGTGACAACCCAGCTGCAAGCTTTTTCTTTTTCTCTTGAAGCTTTAAAAAAAATGAAATACAGATGAAGGTCACTTTTTATTACATCTCCCCTCATTGAGAATGGGTTTATTTCTTTCTGCTTTTACTGCTAAGAAACTGCCAGTCTCAGCAGCAGAGATAGTAAAACACTTGTATTTCCCCCACTATACTGTAAGGTTTTTTAACAGATGGCCAAGAAAGAGAAAGAGGCTCTTGATTCATACCTAGGATAGATTTCTTTTAATATCTTCTTAAGGACTCTCATGAATGGGAAGCAATCAAGACCTGAGATACAAGAACGACTGCATGCAAAGACGAAAGGTTCTCTGCTTGGGAAGAAGAATCTCCTACTAGTCTTTGCTCCAGAGCTATCCATACCTCCCCAGCAAACTCTAACTGCAAATCAGCTGCACCTTCACATTTTAAAATTAAGGTTAAAGCCAGCACTTCTCCCTTCCAGACTCACAGTGGTGCAAGGTTAACATAGGCACCTTTTGTTTTTTGCGGTTTTTTTAAGTAGCGTTTTCCCAGTGAAGTTTCACTTCTTTTTTTCTTGTGTTCCTGGAGGCATATTCTTCATGAATGTGCATAGGTATTCTGAGAAACTATTCATGTTTGTGTCTTGGAGAGATAAGTTAGACCCTATTAAAGAGATAGATCTTAATTTTTTTTAAAATCCTACTTTTTCATTTTTCTTGGCAGTATGGAAAAATTTCTCCCTTGAGGATAGTAAATCATATGAAAACATAAACCCTTTCAGCATTCTGTAAGATTAAATCATGGATTTCATCTCTCAAATACAGAAAAGAATATTTAAAAAGTCAAAACTTGTAACTAAAGTTGTAACAAGGAAAGTGCCTACATGTAAGTAGTCAAACAGAAAGAAAAACTGATTTCGCCCTCTCTTCTGTCACCTACTGCTGTGGAAAAGGAAAGACAGTTCTGAAGTGGTAGTAGGAACAAAGTTCTGATGGACTAAAAAGGTATATAATGGGTATATTTCTATGCACATGACTCCAGTGCCCCAAATGCCCTGACATGGCACATCTGATGGCAGTTGTTACAAGAGGCTAATAGTTTAACTACATGTCATTATTTTATTACATATGAATTACATATAATTATACATACTGTAATAGATATTATAAATATTTAAAATAACAATTGATTGAGTGTCCTTTCAACTTTTAAACTACTTAATGCATTATCATGAAAATCCCTAGCATGACTGCCAGAGTTCTTCCAATGCTTAAAGTGGCTCTGAGTTTATAGCTTATTGAGAAATCCAGCTAAAATGTATAGACTGGAAAGTGAGTGTACAAAGAGGTATAGGAGATCTCCTGTTGTGGGTCTGCTAACAACATCAGATGCTAAAAAAGTGCAGCAATACTCCGAGACAAAGAGAACCAAGAAGAGTTAGATTTAACAAAAACTGACGGCAAATATCTAATAAGTATGCTTTCCATTTCCATAGCAACTTCCATCAAAGAAACGGAAAGCACTTTAAACATCAATCAATTTACTCTCAACAATACTGTGTGGAAGGCAAAATATATATTAGAAGAAGCAAAGTTGCTTCCTGGTGATTGCTGGACTATTTTAGGAATCCTTTTTGCTACCTCTGCACTAACTTCCTCATTAATATTCAGACTTTCAATCTGTCTTGTTCATGTTCTCTCACACAGATTGTGACATAAGAGGAGTGATCAGAGACATTGGGATAAAGAATGAAGATCTTGGGAAGTAATGAATTTAGCTATTACTAAATAACAATTACCAGATCCACATAGCATAGTCTAAGCAGTCTCACTGTAAATCATCACTGAAAGAAAGTCTCTGCAAAGGCAGATGTCCAAACAACAGTGGCTTTCAACAGTGGCCTCTTTTATCAAGAATTTTGCCAAAGTACTTGTACGAAAGACATATTTTGGCTGTCTCTACTAGGCGGCAGGTACAAAGCACATGCTGTAATGACCAGTAGGTAGGCATCATGACCAATTATAAGGTACTTTGTGCCTGTAAATGATGGAGGGCATTAAAATATTTTAAAAATATCTTTATGGAGTCAGTATGTCTGAAAATAAAAGAGCAACCTAGCAGATCTTCAATTGGTATGTGCAACATTCCTGCCCCCAAGAGAAAATAAAGTCAACCTGGTTTCTCCTGCTCTTGAATTTTAGGAGTTGGGGATCTAAAGCCTGAAAAAGCAATTTTTATGCTCTGTAGCCCACACAGACAGAAATTGAAATGGTCATCCCTTGGCAAAGAGTTGTGCTAACTCTTTGTGTTTTCTTTTATTATTCAGATGGCTCTGTTGGCTGGAATGAAAGTGAAGATGACAGACAGGATTTTCATCTCTAGAGAGAGAAGGTCTCATTGTAAGACTGACTGTTGCACGGTCTCCACACTGAGAACAAGGTTAGAGCTGGTCATGGCCCATAAATTACCTCCCTTTCACTGTCTGGATAGGTTCCTTTGCTATAGAGAAAATGAAGGTTAGGGTTAGACTAAGGGAGTCTAAAGAGTAAAAAGACTTTTTTTTCTTGTGTATTGAATGGCTCTAAGAGTTCTTGAGGAATACAAAGGTACTTTTGTTCAGTGCTTCATATCTACTTTTGCAGAAGAAGTGGGTCCTCTAGCTATAATCAAGCTGACAGCTGAGGTTAGCATTTGGGATCTAGTAATTTAAAGTTTTGGCTGAATGGCATTTCAGAGTTCAAATGAAAGTAGATGCCTCTCAGGAGCAGTACTTTGATGTGGTTACTACTCACAATGGATCCCTGGGATAGAATGAATTTGAAATTAAGAGACAGTTTGGATTTTAAAAGCTAAATACTGAAGAGTTCCTTTCCTGGCTGGATGCTAAATGGCTGTAAGTGATGGCAAGAAGGCAGGTGTCACCTTCAGTATTCATTTTTCCAGGAGAGATGGATTCCCTTGGCCAGAACAGAAAGCTTAAAGTTAGGAATGGTGTCAGGATTTGCTAATAGAGAGTTAGAAAAATGCGAATGTTCAGTTAATCAGAGGTTTAGTATCAATTGTGGCCAGTATGAAATGAGCTCCTCCATTGCTGGGGTAGCTGTCCTGCATTTAATTACACTAAGATTTAGGACAGAGTAATACAAAATATAAAGTACGCTTGTTGCTAAATGCTAATGGACCTGAGAGGAGGAAGAGGTAAGATATTTTTTAAGTCCCATGCCTTGTGTACATATTTTCTGAAGAGATGGAACCCTGGGCTATAATTAAGGTTAGAATTAGGGCTACTGGTTGTATGTCAAAAGTAGAGATCCTGACTTAATACTCAGTGCTGGCTGACCCATGGAGTAAAGAACTGCACTGCTGTTGTCATTTGTGGTTGATTATTTATGCTTTCTTTCACTGCTCAGGTAGTTCTGCTAGCTATAATGAAGGCAAGAGCTGCTAAAGATTTAAAACCCACAGGCTGAATAAATTATTTCCTTGAACTCTGTGTGTTACAGAGGTTTTGTTATGTATTCTACAAAACTGCTGCACTAAACAGTTCTTTCAGCAAGAGTCACGAAAGCAAGTCATGTCTGTGTATTAAATCTCATACATAAGACTGGATACATGGATATAATTCTAGAATTAGTTCAAAATTTAGATAACAAGGCAGATGTCAGAAATTGCCCTCAACATTAGCAGTGAAATTCACCAGGTTCCTTTTTAGCTTTGGGATAGCTTTGAGAAAGTGTTCGGAGAAAAATTGTTCTCAAGATACAATGTTGTTCTCAGACAATGCTGAGTACTGCTGATCACTTGAGTTCCTTCCAAGTTTTTAGGTCTTGTTCAGGAAGGGGCATCTTAGCCTTTGTTTCAATTTTGATTTCAGAGAAAACAGAAAATGATGGGTTCAGGGTTTGTA
Organism: Scytalopus superciliaris; assembly: GCA_013400415.1. Classification (NCBI taxonomy): domain Eukaryota; kingdom Metazoa; phylum Chordata; class Aves; order Passeriformes; family Rhinocryptidae; genus Scytalopus; species Scytalopus superciliaris. The sequence goes on from VXBX01000018.1 coordinate 288,536, forward strand.
CCAGCTTTCACCCTCTGCTCAATACTAAGGAAACAGAACAAGTTGTTCTCAGAGGCTGAGAATATGTTGTAATTTACAGGTCTAGGGAAATGCACTCTAGTTTATGCTACTGTAATTTTTAATAGCTTTTACTCAAAACTGATGAAATTCCCATCTTTATTTTCTTAGTTTATATAATGCATAAAAATACATTAACAAGAAATTGAGCTTTTATGTATGTTGAATTTTAAGATCAAACTCAAACCCACTTTTCTGTTACAAGAATAAGAAAATGTTCTTTATACAAATAAGGATTTACTACATTTGACTTGAGAATACATGAAAATTAACACACTCATAAAGATATAACCAGTGGTTTCAAAATCTACTAATCCTGTCTATGCCATCTTCACCAACTTTCAGCCTAGAACACATCAAACAAATCACAGAAGAAAGAAGAAAAAAAAAGGGAAAATCCCCCAAACCCAGGAAGCAGTCTTTAAATGCTTGCATACATTTTTCAACTGGAGTGTAAAAATGATTGCTATTACCTTTTAGAAATTATTTTTCTGTTCCATCTTCAAGACCAAAAGAAAGTACTTAGTCATCTACTTCCACTCATGGAAGAAACATTGTCCCAGCTAGAGACTATCTGAATTTATGAGCTATAGATATTGGGCTTTTTACAAGAGAAAGATGAAGTGTTGTCACATGCAGTGATGATGTCACAGAAACACTATGTCTCCCTTCTGTTGTTAGTGAAACATACATCCAGCTTCTCTCCAACAAATAAAATTTGGCCTTTAAGTTTCTTCACAGTTTTTAGCTGACTGCAATCTGATTTTGTAATTTATATTTTTATTATTTTTTATGTCTTTAGGACTAAGAGGGGTATACCTCGGTCTCTAACTAAATTAAAATATTAGAAAAAAGTGCTTTTGCACTATATAATCTCTCTGGCAACTTCAAGTGCCCATAATACAAAGGATGTGTTGGGGTTTTTTTAACCATAATGGCAAAAGTTAGTGAATTTTTAGCTACTATAGGATAGGATGAAAATTTAATAATAGCTGAAACTGCACTCCTTACAGACAAGTAGTCTACTTCTTATTTGTAATATTTAAGCAAAGTTAATATTATCATCCGTACAAAGGAACAGTGGTTTGAAAATCCATTTGAAACATCATGGTATTGCCAAGAAATCTCTACTGATTTTAGCACCCTGTTGTATAATAAATTTCTAGCACAAGACAACAGATAGAAAGAGAGGGAGATGTGAAGGGACTTGCCCAAAGGCACCCAGAAGGCTAGTGATGAGTACTGTGTCACATTAGTTTCAGAATGGCCACTCCAGCACTTACTATTTCAGTAATGTTGTGTCTCTGCGTAGGAGCTGGAATATCAAACTGACCTCTACCAAGACAATATAAAAATTATCAAGTGTTGCATACCATCACCTTTCCCAATCCTAAATCACATGTATTTTATATAAGCAAACTATTTACTCCAGGGATGTACTGTGGCTACGACTGCAATGTGAAAGTAGTCCATACAGTCTTACAAAGGGAGCATCCTTAAAATGATCCTTGACTTGTCTTCCACCCTACAGAAAAAGGTTTAAGAACTCTGCCCTAGTTCAAGGCATGTGAGTAGAGTATAAGATGAAATCAGTTATACTTAAATTACTTAATTCAACCTGACTGTCCTGTGTTTTATTAACTGGGTAAGAGTGGCTTATGTCCAGACCACTGAGTGATCTTCACTGAAGATAACAGTTTAGGAGGTGATCTCCTAATTGTTCTGGAGAAGTTCAGTTCCAAGAAACCTTTTTTTAACTGAGGATTTGAAACTATCCTGTTTGTTTTGTTTGGGTTGTTTTTGCATGTGGGTCTCTAGCAGATAGGACAAAATATGTTTGGATGCAACCAAGACAATTTTCTACAGAAGAGAACGTGCACAGATAGATATTAAAAAAAAAATATTTAAAAAAATCAAAGCTTTTGGGGAAAAAGAGCCTAATTCAACTCCTGATCTTACTGATGAGAATTGAATCATAAGCACACTCGGGCAAAAGAGCTATGTTCTGTCACAGTTGAGGCTCTGGTTTCAGAAACAAAATAAACAAGGAAAGGAAAACCTTCATAGTTCACAGCAGACTTAATCACATTTCTACAGGCTTCAGGTGACTGATTTCTGCATTCTCTAAAAATACTGTTATATCGGTGAAATTGCACCACAGACAATAAGGAAGATCTGTTCTGCATTTGCAAGTGAAATGAATGGGCACAAAACATGCTACACTTTTATCTTTGCAATTCATCATATTAAAACTAATCATGGCAGGTTTAATTATGTAACCACCAAAAATAAATAAGTAAACAAACAAATAAATAGCTGATTAGGAAAATTGTTAAGATGAAAGAAAAAGAAGGAAGGAAGGAAGGAGAGAAAGAGAGAAAGAAGAGAGAAAGAGAGAAAGAAAGGAAAGAAAGAAAAGAGAAAAGAAGGAAAAAGAAAGAAAGAAAAAGAAACAAAGAAAGAAAAAGATACATGTCAGCAGTTTCCCAGTGTGTAATCATTTTTGACAGAATAAGCCATACCTCTGTAGTATATTCCAAAATCAATTTTGTTCTTGGCAATTTGAGTCAACTTTATTCCAGCTGCAAACATTGTGACAATAGAAAGTTATTTTCCAGACTAAGGCTGACTACTCCATGCTATGTTAGTGAACAGAATAAGGTCTTCCAAACCTCTCACTTAAATCCATATCTATTTAGTACTGGCTTTCACACTATGTTCACACTCAGCATATCTTCATGTAGTCATTGAAGCTCCTGAAACAGCAGTTGCTCTGGGGGATGGGTTTTTTTTTCCTTCAGAGGAAGGGAAATAATATCTTGAAAGTGAAAACACAAACTTTTTTGTTGTTGCAAAAGGACAACTATTGCAACACCTATATCAGATTAAAAAAAAAAAGATACCTTTTCAAATTAATTTTCTTTCCCTTTAACTATGGATTAGGAGATATGGATTTGAAAGAAAACACCTTCAGAAGGAAATGCTTCACAAGGAAATCTGTATTTCAGGTGATGGAGAGCCTAAGTGTTTGTTGTTTGTTTTTTTTTTTTTTTAATTGACTGTCTCTAGGTAAGAAGAACTTCCTTAGGGTTGATGCAAAAGAATGTGCAAGATTCTCTGCAGGAAAGGAGCCTACAAACAAGGATGTTTAACTGCTTCTTTGCTACTTTGTAGCATCATACAGGATATTGAGAGCAAGTTCTTTCCCACTCACCCCCATCTCCTGTTTTTTCTGGAGCTCACTGAACTTTCACAGATACCATGAGTGAGAAGGTTGAAACATGAAGTTACATGCTGCAAAGTGGCAGCGAGAAGAGCAATGTGTGTTAGATACATTGGTGAGTCTTTTTAAAGTAAAAATATACAGGAGATTCAAGGATCTACTCTGGTACTGGTGTCACTGAACAAGAATGGTCAGTTTATATAGTCTGTTGGATAAACTCAGCAATGCTGTGTCAGGTCTGCATCAGGACTTCCACCATGTACAAACAAAAAGTAGGTTTAAACACTGCTCTCATCACAATAAAAGTCACGAGAAGACATTTCCTCTGACTCCTTTAGAACTCAGGTGTAGGCTGTAATCCCTGAAATAGATTATATGTCGTGATCCAAGGTTAGATGAATGGAAAAGATAATCATTTTGTTGCTTTCTTTTCCTTCTGAGACTCCCTGCCTCAGAACAAAGTGTTGGAGAAAGAAATTATATTTGAAGAATACATGTCTGAAATATATGCTGCCTCCGAAAATATGGTAGGTAATATTAGTTTTGGGGGTAATATTTAAAATGTCAGTATTTAGTTTCAAGGAGAAGACAATCCTATCTAAAAGATAATAGCACATCACAGCACTGAAAGGGTTTTAGGATTTTTGAATATTGGTAGCCACATACCTGAATGCATAATTTTCCTGGTATATAAAGTCATACATTTTTAAAAGAGAGATAACAATTGTAGGATGATAGATATTATAGACTGTGATGACTGATCATAATTACAAAATGTGCATGCAACCCAAAACCATAGATGCAGAACTCTGTATGTTACCAGAAAATCCTTAACTTCAAAAAAATATATATTAAGCCAACTATTTTAAATAATAAATATCTTCAGGCTGAGATCTTCAAAGTTCAAGAATCTGTTATATTTTTCATGCTTAGCAGTTATCACCTATTACTTCAACCAGTAAGCAAAAAACTAAAAAATACATTTTTCTATCAAATATATGGATGGTATACCATCATTACTTTTGCTGTACTGCTGATGCTGCCTACAAATCTGCTCTGGTTCCCTTGGAATATATATTTCCACAGTTCTTTCCCAAGAAAAATATGAGAATTAAACCTGACCTTTTTTTAAGTCTTAAGGAAACCCAAGAATATTTCTTACCCTGTCAGAACTAAAATTTATTACTGTAACACCTGAGGTTGGGTAGTGGTTTTCAAATGAAGAATATTTGCTGGTTGCCAATATATTCATCTCTTTTACGAAAACAGAAAGTTTCACATGAAGATATAACTAATTAGAGTGTTTTCAGTTCACACTTTGATAACAAATTAATTGATTTGAATGATAAATTCATAAAGATAATGCTGATCCTTTGCTTTTGGATTTAACATTTCATTTGCTATTACTCACCATGGTAGTGAGTGTTGCTCACTGGGAACTAGTTTAAAGTTGTGCCTTAATATCTGCAGATGAAGGGCTGTAGCACAGAGATGAATGGCTTACTTATGGTAACCACCCAGGTTGAGCATTGATTCATGGTATGCTCATTGCAGCATTAACTGTCATCTGTACTAATCATTGTATCTGAGGTTGACTGAATCAATTTGTGGTATGTTGTGACATATTAGTGTTCACTGTAAGCTTATTTCAGAAGAAACTATCATGATGTGCTTCCATCTCACTTAGACCAGATAGTCCTGTCTATGTAACCCTCACTTTTCTTAAGTTTGCTCATTCTCTACTGATGATATTACATTACTAAATCACTAATGACTAAACTAGGATGAGTAAAGGCTGGATTTTCATGAACTTCCTCAGTATCTTCTCTGTCTTCAGTGATGCTCACAGCACATTTTTTCGGTTACTAACTGATTTGATGACTGTATCTCACTGCCCCTATCAGTATATTGTTTAAGTTCATTTTTAGAGATGCCCATACTCAAGTATGCACACATAAGCCTCATGTCTATGCAAATAACACGAAATACTTGTTTTGAGGTTTGTATAAGCACAAACTGTTTGATACCTATGTGTTCACTTTTAAAGGCCCTGGACCAAATTTTCAAAATATAATCTATCTGTACATGATTAACTTCCTGTAGGAATTGCTGCACAGTAAAATAACCTGTGGGTATAGATTAATTTGTCAGGCAATCTCATGTTTACAAATTGCCCACAAAGAAACTTTTGAGCACTACAAACATTTACACACAAAAAAACCACCCTAACCTCATGTTATTGGATTTCTACGTTTGAATATTTTAAATAAGTTCTACCAAAGTAGCTTACATATGTCACCATGTGCTTTGGTCAGTTACTAATAATGAGTATTAGGCAGCCTCCAGTTTGCATCAGATATATTAGAAGTCTGTGAGACTGGACACACTCCAGTGATTTAATTATGGAAACAGAGAGTAACACGATAGCAGACAAAGGAAGGAATTAATCTAATATCCATTACAGTTCTGTGTCTATCTTTTTTGTTGTTGTTAAAATACTCATACACATCACAAGAATCCCCAATCTGTTTGTTTATAGCTCCCTCCTTACCTGCTGAGGCCACAATATGTGCTGAAACTCAAAGGCAGTAAATGTCTGCTCCTGCCACGTTCAATGCTGCTCTCAGGTCTCCCTGGGAAGAGAGAAGGCTCTTTTAGTGGCGCTCCTGGTGGATCCCTGAGGAGCCAGGGAAACCTTAGGTGGCTGCAGGTGGCCTATAACTCCTGCAGTCTGGTGCCCTTGCTCTGTCTCTCAGTCACTGTTGCTCTACATTTCACCTTTTAGCACAGCAAGGCTCTCATAGGGCAACTGCTTGAAAAGCACTGAAGCTCTAGATCCCTGTTTTTTTCTTCTCAGGGGAAGAGCCTTCCTGTAGAGCTGGCTGCCTTTATTTAAAGTCTCCCTCTCCAAAGTGACATAAAGGAGGAGATTGACCCTAGAGACTGTCCTTTGTCCTTTTTATTCTTGTCCTCTCAGTTTTGTTACTGAGGATGATTAACACTGTGAAACACGTGAAACATGAAATATTCCCATACAGGATTCCTGAATCAAAATTCTAAATGTGTGTGCTATGGCATCAACAGCCTGTTCAGAAAAAAAATAATTGAGCATACAGAAACCTGTGTAAAATCAGCACAAGATAATCATAATCATAACTATGCTTACATTCCTCCACTGTATAAAAACAGGCTGATCAAATGAATTAATCAGGACACCACAGATTTTAATATACAAGTGTTTAGGCTTATTTCCTACGTGGCACTGACTGGCCAAGTGAATGAGCATGAGCTGGCAGGGAGCAGGGCCACTAAAAAAGCTCCTTAGAGGATTCCTGAAAAACACGGACCAAAGTTTCAGTTTCCTCAGAAGATCTTCCCTGGAATTTTTCAGACTCTATCTTCTATGAATGGCATCAGGGGGCTACTGCACTGGCATTTGGCCAGTGCCTATGCCTTATGGCTTGGATTGCAAAGCATGTGAGCATAGTTAGTGCTAATTAAGGGAACAATAACTAATCAGTTTTAGGGAAGAGATGATACTGCTTTCTGCAAACGAATGCATGCTTCACTCTGTTACCTAATCATGTCCTCCTTTTTTCTCAAGAACACAGGAACACTTCACTGGAAACTGAATGGAAATGAAAATATAAAGTGGAATGAGAGCTGGATTTAAAGCCTGTATATAATCAGGCTGTGTGAATGAGATGAAGGCTCAGTTCAGTCTCCTCTCCTCTCCCTGCTCAGTGGGTGCTGACACAAGAACAGAATTTATTGCACAGTAAGTATACCACAATTGCGATTTGTAGTTGTCCTTTTCAAGTTATAACATTAAGAAATAATATTTCAGGTACAGATGTGCTATTTCATCACTCATCTCCATTCAGTTTTGTGAAAGCTGTTAGAAAAATAGGATGGTGAATACAGAATTAGCATAAGGCCCTGACCTGGATTTTGAGGGAGCAGTTGTTTTAATACCTATCCTTCTCTGCTGTAATTTTCTCATCATTTGATGTTTCAGAAAGCATGAGTTCAGGAAACTTTGATTTAAGAGCAGTCATACTTCCAGCTAACATTCTGAACTTGCTTTATGAAACCCATTTCAGAGCTTAATCTTTCAGAGCAAGTCTTTCAATATATGCAACAGGAGGTGGTTTTACCTTTGGTGGTCACCCTTGGGACTGATGGACACCTATGCCCATCCTAGAGTTTGCATACATGAGGAAAGCTGTTTGAAGATCTGAAAATTGAAAACTAGTCTGTTTTAAATATAATTCCCTTTTTTACGGTGGTTGGAAGGATAGGATGGGCAGGTACACAATGCTCATCAGCCTAAAAATTCAATAAACAATAGCACTGAGCCTGACTTCTGCACTGATTTTAAGGGGAAAAAAACCCAACCAAACAAAAAAAAACCCACCAAAAACCAAAACAACTTAGATGAAACCTTATTTTCCTGTCGACCCTAGGGACCAAAAATTCTTTCTCCAGTTCTCTGCAGAACTATTCTCTATGAATTTAGGGAGCTTTTATCAAGTGAAACTAAAGAATTAATTGCTATCCCTGGAGCTCCTAAACCCCCTCCTTGTGAACAGTGCTTCGATGCAAAATACACATTTCTATCGAAGATCTCCTCATCAACTGGATCTTTGTGATTTTAGTGCAGGGCATAAATAATTAAAAAGGTCTGGGAAAGAAAGTAAGGGAGGGAAATATTCAACTTAAAAAAAAACAAAGAAATCAACAAGGTACCTTTTCTTCAATGTTATGCACAGAAGAAACTATCTGGTGAACTGCCCTGTAAAGTTCTGCAAAGATCTAAAACATCCAGCAGACATGGGTAAGAAAAAAATGGGGAGTTTTCTTGTTATTGTCTTGTCAGGTGGTCTGTTCAATTAGCTGCAGATGAACAGGAATCTTCTCTTGGAAACAAGGCAAAAAAGGAAGGTGTACGCCCAGTGGAAGCAAGGTCAAGTGACATGGGAAGATGTCCTGGTTATAGTGACCAGGACTAGTTTGTCACTGTGTGGGCATGGCTAAGACTGTGTATTCTACACCCTCTATGTATTTTCTCATGAACTGTTAACAATGGATCATTTGCAGCAGCTTCCTGGGGCACACCTGACCCCTCAGGCTACAGGGTGGGTGCTTGGGAACTTCTGTGAGATAAGAAAGGCTTCCTGTCTTCACACCAATGACTTGGGGGTGATAACGCCCCTCTGGAGAGCTGTTAGCACCTCCACACCCAGCCTGAGGGGTCATGTCTGCTAATGGGCCATTAGGGTTTCCAAAAATATGCCATGACTCACCCATTGTGAAACTCCCCACCCTNATTCAGAGATGCTGCTTGCTACTGTAGGGAGAAAATTCATTTGACCAAAGAGAGTTGAAGCTGCCAGAAATGTGGAGTACAATAAAAATAGTTTTTTCAAATTTTTTAATGGCAATAGGCAGTATGAAAATACCATTGGCCCATTACAAGATGGGGATGATCACCTCACAAACAGGGACAGAGACAAGACAGAGGTGTTTAACACTTTCTTCACCACAGATGACGGACCAAGGGCATCTCAGTGCCCTGAGCTGGGGGACCATGGCTGTGAGAATGATCAACTCCCAGTTAACCTGAAATGGTGCGGGATCTGCTGCTCCAGCTGGATCCCTATGTATCTATGGGACCTGATGGGATTCATCCCAGAATCCTCAAAGAGCTCTTTGATGTCATCATAAAACCTCTCTCAGATATTTTTAACAGGTCTTGGGAATCCAGAGAGGTCCCAGCTGACTGGAAGCTGGTGAATGTTGTTTCAGTTTTCAAAAAGGGCAAGTAGGAGGATTCTGGAAACTGCAGGCCTGTCAGTCTCACTTCAGTGCCTGGAAAAGTTGTGGAGAAGATTATTCTTGGAAGGTCTTGAAAAACACCTAAAAGACAACACAGTCATTGGTCACAGTCAGCATTGCTTAATGAGAGGAAAGTCCTAGTTATCAAACCTACTTTCCTTTCATCACAAGGCAATCTACCTTGCTGATCAAGGGAAGCCAGTTAATGTAATCTTTTTGGCTTTTGGTAAAGCTTTACATACTGTTTCTCACAGGATCCTTCTGGACAAAAAGTCCAGCCACACAGCTGGATAAACACATCCTGTGGTAGGTGAGCAATTGACTCACAGGTCGAGACAGAGAGTAATAGTGAATGGGGGAACATCAGACTGGTGACCTGTCACTAGTGGGTTCCACAGGGCTCCATCCTGGGCCCTGTGCTCTTCAACATCTTCATAAATGACTTGGACATAGAACTGGAAGATACTGAGCAAGTTTGCAGAAGACACAAAATTGGGAGGAGCTGTTGACTCCCTGGAAGGCAGGGAGGCCCTGCTGAGAGACCTCAACAAATTAGAGGGCTGGGCAATCACCAGCCAACAAGACAAAGTTGAATCTGAGTCAGCAGTGCCCTGGCAGCCAGGAGGGCCAACCATGTCCTGGGGGGCATCAGGCACAGCATCGCCAGCCAGGCGAGGGAGGGGATTGTCCCACTCTGCTCTGCACTGGGACAGCCTCACCTTGGATATTGTGGGCAGTTTTGGGTACCACAATATAAGAAAGGTACTAAGCTATTGGAGAGTGTTCAAAGGAGGGCAATGAAGATGGGGAAGGGCCGTGAGGGGAAGCTGTATGAGAAGCAGCTGAGGTCACTTGATCTGTTCAGCCTGGAGAAGAGGAAACTGAGAGGAGACCTCATTGGAGTCTATAAATTTCTCATGAGGGGAAGACGAGGGCCAAGCACTGATCCCTTCTCCTTGCTCACCACTGACAGGACCCAAGGGAATGGCCTGAAGTTGTGTCAGGGGAAGTTTAGATTGGATATTGAAAGAAGATTCTTCACCCAGAGGGTGTTTGGGCACTGAACAGGCTCCCCAGGGGAGTGGTCGCAGCACCAAGCCTGACAGAGTTCAAGAAGTATTTGTCTCATACTCTCGGGTACATGGTGTTACCCTTGGGGCTGTCCAGTGCAGGGCCAGGAGTTGGACTTGTTGATCCTTACGATTCCCTTTCAACTCAGCATATTCTCTGATTCCGTGGTTCTGTGATCTGACACAATATCAGCTTCTGTGAGTTAAAGACTTAATAAACAAGCCAATGTGGCATCAGAACTGCTCTTACTGCACAGTCTCCAGTCAGCAGGTACTGAAGGTCAGTATGACATTTTTCTGAGCACAATAGGCAAGCGGGAGTCAAAGATGCTGCACCGAGATCAATAGAAGCATATGAAGAAACCCAGAGATAAAACACTAAAATAAGTGTTTTCTCACTAATAATGTTGCATTCAGAGTAGCAAGCATGAGAAAAGGGTCTGTGCAGTGAGCAAGTTCAGAAAATCCTACTCTGATTAAATTCAGGAATTTATGATCCAAATCAGTTTGACTCCTGAAGCGTGGCAAAGAGATTCTCCTTCTCCCACAGCAGTGTGTCCCTTAATCCTTTACGTCTTTTTATTTAGTCTCAGAATCCCAAACTGGGGGAAGGAGGGGCAAAGAGTTTTTTTGTTTGCAACCATACTAATTTGTTGACTCCAGCTTGTCCTTGGAAGGTTTAATATCATCGAAGAATCTGATGTCTCTTACCACAGAACTAAATGACACAAAGACGTTAAAATAAAGGTAAGTTAATACCACAGTATGCTTAAGACATTTCACTGGCTGCTATTGCATTAAAACACAGAGCTCTCATTTCTTTCCGTTACTCTGAGGTGTTACATCATCCTTAGAACCTGGTCACTCTGCTACATTGTGAAATATGTCTGAGAAGAGCATGAAGAGCATGAAGATCACAAACTCCAGTATATATTGAGAATGTGTGATTGCATCATCATCAAAACCATGCCAACCCACAGCACCTCACCCTCAGGAATACCATTTCAGCCTCGGAAACACCATCCATAATTCAGTCCTGCTGCTTCTCCTGAGCCTTTGCTTTCTGAAAGGGATAATAAGAAATCTACTGCTGTGATTTTGAGCTCTGCTTGATTAAAGATTAAGATCATATTTCATCTCTGTTCATGAATGAGTTTTGCAGTGAAATAAAATAATATCTACTTCTGTTGAACAATGCACACAAAGCAATAAATCCCCTCCTGGTTATAAAAGGAGGAATGGGTCCTACCTGCACACATGTAGAAGAAAGACAGCAGAAGAAACTAAAAGAACTGATCTTATGTGTGAAGATGCAAACACTGCAATGAACAGAGTGATGTTCTGGACAAAGAACCCAGAGATTATGCTGGGGTTCTGCCAGGGGCTTTCTTGGGCAGGCAGCCCAAGTGAGCACATGGAGAGCATGCTCCAGAAGGACCAGAAGCAGAAGGGTTCTTCAACATAGGTGTTGCAGTGTTTGGCTGAAGCAACATCTGCATTGTTAGATAAGGTGAGTACACATGATACTAGGGTTAAAAGAAAATGCACATTTTTGGTTTTTAAAATTTCACAGCAAAGTAACCAGGCATATGTATGAAGATATTTGTCATTTTTGCATAATTGTTCAGCCCAACCTAAATGTTCACCTTCAATATGCCATTTAAGAAATTAACTATAGAAAAAAAAAAAAAAGGCAGTGAAGAGCATACTGATTCAGTAGTGTGTTCATTTGGAGTTTGTAATCTCAAGCAGACCTCAGATAAAAGAAATTGGTAGTTAAATAGAAACCAATGACAATCTTCTGTTCATGCTCAAATATTTCTCAAGGAGAAAGGAAATTAGGCTATGTCTGGACAAGTGTTCCCTGCCACTGTCTTATGTAAAAATGTCCTGCTTTACAGGAAAAAAAGATGAGTTTCATCTTTGGTCTGAGAACTGAACATTAAAAGGAACTTCCAGTCCTCTATGGCATGGCCATGATGATGATTGATACTTGATCTAAAGAAGAAAGTTTAAAGGAAAAAATTTTCTTTATACCTTATGAGCCCAGATGTTTGAAGAGACAGAACTGAGAGCAGAGGCAGCTCTACATGAAATACAGCAGCAGAGGCATGTCAGGACACAGTGAGATGTGTTATCTGACTTGGTCCACAGCAGCTCAATACAAAATACAAGACTGAAATCAGGAATTGCGGTGTTGAGACTGCAACCAGTGCTGGCTGTGCTGATGCTACAGAAGCCTGCCAGCTGGACCCAAAGCTGCATATGCTTACTGCCCAGAAATGGTTTTTCAAATCAAGTGATACACTACCGAAGTCAAAATCTGGAAAGCCACAAAAGTCTCTGACCTCTGTGGGATTCTCGCTGTACAGCTGCCATGTGCTGGCAGACACCAAGTATAAAAGAAGACCAGTAGAGTTGGTAGCAGCAAACCATCTCCTTCCATCTCGCTTCTCTGTGGAGGCTGGGCTTGGAACAAACACAAAACAGCCAAATAGTCCAAAACCTAAATTTTCAACTAAACATTTGTCTTTTTCTCAGCCAAAGGTGGTTAGTATTACCTGCTCTTCCGTGGCTGCTACCTTGAGTGTGAACTCAGAGAGCTTTCACATGGTCCCGTAGAGGTGGCTGCCTCTCTAAATCACAACATCCAGCATTGGGAGAAGCTTTACTTCTCTGTGTTGGGACTATGTTGTTTAAACAAAGCCTATAAGCAGGGAAAGACCTGTTCAGGAGCACCAGAGCAGGTCTCAGATTAGTTGCAAGCTATTGCAGGCAACATACCAAATAACTAACTGTATAAACAAATCAAGTTTCATCTTCAGGGATTTAGGTTTTTTTGCATAAAATTTTGTTTTGCTCTACTGAGTGCTTTACTGCTTAAATTCCCTCACTTCTCAAGGTCATCCGTTTCCTCCTGAATGCTAGACCACTTCTTTTTTGAAGTGACAACACTTCTTAAGTTCGTGACATGAGTAACAGGTATGAGCTCATCTGGTATTCTATGTGAAAACCCGAGTCTTCAATTATTCTGCTAACTTCCATCTTCTCTTTCTTAAAAAAAACCTGATCATTTTTCTTACAGCAATTGAATCAAGCATTTTACTGAGACCAAAGCAAATTTGATTTAACTTATTTTCGTTTCATAGAAAATTAAATTTTCTCTAATGTCTTAACTACTGATTAAAAACAAGCCTAAAGGAGCATCACTTCCTTGCCATCAGGGTCTCTATTGGTCAACAGACATGCCGCCTGTTGAATCAGTGTAAAAGCTGGCCTAATCTTTCTTTAAGACTCTGTTCTCCAATGCGTACCTTGAAGCTTAGTCTTCTGTGAAGAATTTTAAAGACAATTTATACACACTCCACCTCTCATCCCTCCATCACAATTACAAAAAAATTCTCCACAATTCCATAGTCTGGCAATGCCCAGTCCATGTTTTTCCTGTTATGTCTTGCAATTACTGTAATTATCTTTATTTCCTCTAGGTCCCCACTGATGGGCTCCTAGGTTGACCTTGGCTGCCAGCCAGGTACCTACCAAGCTGCTCTCTTACTTCCTCGCCTCAGCAGTTGACGGGGAGAACATAAGATTAAAAACTTGTGGTTCAAGATAAAGGTAGTTTAATGACAAAAAGCAAAGGCTGTACATGGAAGCAAAGCCAAAAAATAAATCTATTCTCTACTTCCCACCAGCAGGTGATGTCAAGTCACTTCCTAGTGTTACAGGATAGTCCCACCCTGATAAGATCTAAAATCCAATCAGAGAATTCGTGTTATGCAAACCATCGTGCAGGCTATCAGACAAGCTCAGCTGCTGGTGCCAGGATGCTGTCTTGGTGTTAAAATATGCTAAAACCATCCTGGTTCACCCAGCTTTGAATACTGATCCTGCTTTTGAAACAGAATTTGACAGATAAGCTGGTCTGCCAGCCTATAGATCTGTGACTACCAGTCAATCACTTCATACTATGAAAGTCCAGTCCGCTTTCATACAGTCAGGTTCTTTTGACATAACCCTTCTTGGGTGTATGTGTAGAAGTTCCTCCCTTGGCTGAGGATGCCATCCAAGGATACTCCTTAAGGCTGAGAGAAAGAGATCTCCCCACAAGTTTTGGTCTGGGTGAGTTACATCAAACCTCTACTTAATAATTATATCCTTTTGCTAGTTTTAATATTATTGCTTTAATACTTGCTTCAATATAGTGCACTATCCTATCTTATACTATTCAACTTTATGCTATATTATACTTTACTAGTAAGTTTTTAGCTTTCTATATTGTGTAGTAAATAATTCTGATTAAGATAATTTCTGTTCATTTATAATAATAAATTATTCATTTTATATAAATATTCTCATTTTGCCAATCATTAAAATCTGTGGGACAAAGTGGTTCAATCACACCTCTGTAATTCCTTAAATTTGAACCCTTGTCATAATCTGAGGCTACATTTCACACTGATGAATTCCATACAGTTTACATTAAAGTGCATAATTTTAGTATACTTAGAACATGGAACTGACTATTTTGAAGTGATATATTTATTGTGTAAATATTTATTAAAAATAGGGGGAGTTTAAGAGGCAGTATTAAGATTCTCCTGATAATCTTAACTATCATATGGTCTCTTGAGTGTTTTTGTATTCATAGTAACTTCCTTTTCAAGTTATTAGCTTTTAAAGGAATCCTACATAGTCTGCTAATTTTTGAATACTACAATAGGCATTTTGTATCTGTCTCAGGCTCATATCTCCTATGTACGACAATGCTTCTGGTCTATTCAGGGACATTTTTGGATGAATACCATGGATTATGATCCCAGAGACAAGAGAGGCCCAGGAAGACCAATTAATTTTTAAGAGTCATCTCTTCCAAGTTCAAGAGTAGCCCATCCTGATGAGCAGGAAATCAAGCAAAGGTAGCAGGAGACTTGCAGGGATGAACAAGTTGCTCCTGACAGTAGAGGTGAAAGTGGGGAGAAGTGACTTTGGAGGAGTACAGAGACACCCTCTGTATGTGCAAGCAGGAAAGCCAAACCCCCCCAGAGTGAAATTTCGAGAGAGGGGCTTCTGCAGGTAAGACAAATTGAAAATGGTCTGAAATGCAGAGTTTATTAAAGATCTGTGATCAGCAGCACAAGGTCTATCCAAAAGCCAGTCAGTAGTAGTAGGGGGTCAATACTAGAGCCAATACTATTCAAAAGCTTCATGAATGACCTGAAGGATGAGAATGAGCTCACCCTCGTCAAATATGGAGACAATGCAAGACTGGAAGAAGTGACACAGATGATTGTGCTGCCATTCAGAGGGACCTCAAGGGTCTGGACATGAAGTGTTAAACCCTTGTTAGGTAGTTGAACTAGTGAAGTGCACAATCCTGCACCCAGGGAGGAAGAAACCCATGCAGTAGTACACAATGGGACCAATTGTCTGGGAAGCAGATTGATAGAAAATATCCTAATGGTCCTGGTGAACAAGAAGTGACTGTGAGCCAGCAATATGCATTTTTATCAAAGAAGGCCTACAGCATCCTGGGCTGATTGATGGAAAACATTGCCAGCAGGTCAAGGAGGTGATCCCTCCCCTCTGTTTATCACTGATGAGACACATCTGGAGTGTTGGATCCCAGTCTGAGGTCTCCAGTGCAAGAGAGACATGGACATACTGGACTGAGTCCATCAGAAGCCATAGGGATGACAAAGGTACAAGAACATATGAGTAAAGGCTGAGAGAGCTGGGACTGTTCAGCCTGCAGAAGAGAAGGCTCACAACGATCTTATCAATGCATATTAATAGCTGGTAGAAAACCGTAAGAAGACGGAGGCAATGAGAAGGACAAGAGGCAATGGCTACAGAATGCAGAAAATTCTATTTAAATATAAGAAAAACAGGGGAGATTCTTTTGAGTTTTGTTTTGCTTTTGTTATGTTTTGTTTTACTGTGCAGGTGGTCAAACACTGGAACAGGTTACTTGGAGAGAGAAACATGGTTTTGCACTAAGTTCACTAAGTTTTGAAGAGGAGGGCTGGACTACATGAGCATCAGAGGTGTCTTCCTATTGCATCCATTCTGTGACTCTGTAAATGTAAAGATTTTTCAGATATATTTGATTTAATAAATTCAAAAATTTGTATATAAAATACCTCCATAAATATCTGTATCTTTGATTTGCCTGTGACTTCCACAATAGCAGTTCTGCCAAGCTTATACGGTAATTCTTTCCACATAAAAACTGTTATTTTCTAGAAATATATTAAGAACCTAACACTTTTTCACTTAGAGATGTCTTCTGTGTCACTGCATCCTTGTATCACATAATTTTGCCCCAGATAACTATTTCCTAGGAAGCTTTTCATGTAAGAAACCCCTTGGGTACCAGAATGCATTGGATCACAGATACAGGGGTAATGTGGCCATAAATGAACAAATAGTGAGATGCATATTCATTTCCTTGGTTCTAAAGTGCCATCGTTATGAAACACCTTAAATTATTCATAAGTCTGTTGTAAGAGATGATACGATTAATTCTGATGTTAATTGCTGCCAAAGAAGGGTCCCTTAAGTTACCAGTCTCTGTCCATTATTCTTTTTCCAAACCTAACTCTTCAAAGCCAAAGACACATACCTAAACATAAACATCTCACACCCATCAGTTTAATGGAGAATTTGACAGACAATTTAACTCAGTCTTCATCTCTCCCTTTTCCTTGACTCAAATTCAACCAAATTGAATGTAAGAGGCCTTTTGGTTTTATCCATTATCTCTTTTCAAACCCAAGGAGATAGAGAATTATTATACAAATATAAAACATATGGAGAAAAATTCCATTTTGTGTAAATATCATCTGCTACTCTGTCCACCTGATCATTATCAGTGGTCTGCTAATGCTAAAACTTTTTTGTTGTTGTTGTTTGGATGAGATAAAAATGTTTAAAGCAGTAAGCAACGCTTATAATAGTTATAGACAGATCAAACCCAAAAACTGTCAAGATCTGTTGCTGTTTTGTCCCTGTTTAGACCGCAGGGCACCAATCTGGTAGTGACTGATCTGTTCTAACAAACATAAAGAACCAGAGCATTAGCAGGGAAGTCAAAAGATGTGAAGATGTGCTATTGAAAAACCCTTGTGAGATCCAGTTTGGAATGAGGGCATCTGAAATTAGTTTCCTATATGTGCACTACCTGTCTTAAGCACCTATTAGTCTGAAGGATTGCTACTCAATGCAGTCAAAGGAGCCTGAAAAGTGTTCAGCACACACTAAAGTAGATGTTTCTTGGATGATCATTTGAATCTCACCCTCTTGAAAATAGGACAGACTAAGACCAAATGATTAGCTGGTATGGGTTTACATTAAGCACAGAGTATTCCAGACTGCATGAAGCATACTAGCTCCCAAAAGTCTCTCAGGAAAGAACAGTTGAAAATAAGACTTTGTGAAAAGATTAATTATTTTTCCATGATCTTCCAACATATTAAAGTGAGAAACCTGTGAATACAGTTAGTTAGGCAGCAGGTGCAACCTATCACTGACAAACTGAAGGTGCAGTCCTATGAGGAAAGGAGGAATAACCTAGGCCACTTCTAGTCCTCCACCAAGTAAAGAACCCCAATGGAAGTTAAAGACTTCCTGGCAATGTGAAAGGCCACATTAGGTCCTAATTTTCTATATCCTGTGCCCTGGGATAGCACCTCCCCTTCTGGGAAGTCAAAAATTCCTAGAACATCTGAACAAATGAACAGCAGTGTGACAATTTCCAAGCCACTTCAGAGAGAAAGTGGAATTTCACTAGAGGCAACATTGGTGTGACTAATATTCATGGCACAACACTGAAGAATTAGGGGTTGCAAACCTCCTGTTTGGGACTCCTGCACTGTGGCCCTCAACCTTCCCAGTTCTTATCAACAGTGATAGATTTAAGAGAGGAATGGCTTGAGAATTCACACACAACTCTGGAAACAGGCAAACCATGTCTGTGGCTGCACTCCCAGAAGACCTCCTTGTCTTTGTACAGTTCTTTTTTACCATGACATCTTTGCAACAGAATTTGACTTCATTTGTGGCTACCTGATCTCCAGCTCTGCATAGTCTCTGCCTGTTCTTCAGCATGGCTAGGTGAGGTAGTAAACCTGGAACTGAAACTTCACATAACAGCACAGATATCATATACTAGGACAGCTGCCATACAGTATGCCAGGATTTCATTGGACTCATTCTTCTGCTTTAATTTCTGAGTGCATTGGCATCTGCTGGGCCAATTCACTCCCTGCCGACCAGAAGTCATGCATTGCAGGGCATGCAAGCAAACTTGTCATGCAATTTCCACCACACCTGGTTCAAGACTATTCTACAAAATTGCAAATGTCCCAAGATGTTCACTATGCCAATCCCTGCTTAAATATGTCCAGTGAATAGCCTTGCATAAAGCACATTTACTCCAATACCTCTTCAAAGGGTTCAATATGGACATGTAGATATGTCTTCTGTAGCAGTTTCTTGTTGGGTTTTTGCCTGAGTAACAAGGCAACTTTTTCTTCCTGGACTTCTGACGCAGATCTTGAGTATGAAGTGATTTCAGATGTCTTTGGCAGCAGCTCTTGCTTATTTGCAAGTTATATAATGAATTAATTTTTCATATTTTTTACTGATAGAGCCTGGCTTTTCACAGATTTCTCGTCAGTTTGTGCTAGAGCTAGCTGGAAAAAAGTTTAGCTGGAATATTTTTTTCACTGATAAATATAATTCTATTGAGTAAGGAAACCCTGTAGATTCTGTTGCAATTTTGTTGTGGAGAGTAAAGGGGAAAATGTTCAGAAATTGTCAAAATATTTTGTCATTTTCTTATAAAATGATTTTAAAAGTGTATTACGTACATAATACTGTAACACAACATTTGAAATTGTCAAAAATCAGAGCATTTTTGTCAAAATGAAATATTTTCATCAACTCTAAAGGATTTCTTTTTTTTACATTATGAAATTTGGAAATGTGTTTTAGGCTCTCATTTCATTCTGAAGTATATCAGATAGAACAGAGACCTTCAGTTCAGCAGTGCTGAGCATGCCCCTCTCCAAAGGACAGCAGGGTCAAGCAGCAAGCAAAGGCAGCTGTAAGATGCGGGTGACTCCTAGTATTTGAACCTGCCATCAGTTATAGGGGAGGAGTAGCACCTGACTGCATATAAGCATTTTAAGAGAGAGAAAAAATACGTCAAGGTGAGTGCCAGAATAAAAAAGGCCACAAAGATTAATAAAGGAATTGATGCAGTTGAAAAACAGTACAAAAGTGGTATAATTATTTGTATAGGAAGATTTAGTCTGA
This sequence comes from Scytalopus superciliaris, assembly GCA_013400415.1. Taxonomy (NCBI): domain Eukaryota; kingdom Metazoa; phylum Chordata; class Aves; order Passeriformes; family Rhinocryptidae; genus Scytalopus; species Scytalopus superciliaris. The sequence continues at coordinate 308,045 of VXBX01000018.1, forward strand.
CATTATGAGACATCTGTGAAAACCTTATGCCACTCTTATTCATGCCAGAAGAGTTACATACCTTCCAGAATACAATAATTAAAAGAAGACAGGACTCCGGAAAAAATGAATTAAAACAAAAATATACATATATANTCCATTTGGAAACAAATGCCAAAGAAACAATTATCTGTATTTATCGTTACTGTTTTTTCCATATGTCTCTAACTGAAGGATGCAGTGTTAAGCATATATGCAGAAATATGACGTGATAATTACCCTGAGAAGATAAAATAGATATATAAAAACACTAATTGATTTTATACAGAATACAGACAAGAATTCTGCATCTGCAGTCAGCAGCTACGATCCTTAAGGAATGAATGTGGAAATACTACTGGTGTCATGATTATTTATAGACTTAAAGACACATACACATGCATATGTGTCAGATGTTTCTACAGGCTTTTTTAAATTATGGCTGTCTGTCTTTACTGGCATGAGCAGTCTTGCCTGCCAGTATTTTCCTGCTGAACAGAAATAAGGGAATCCTGCAGCCATTACCAAGACCCACAGGCTGTTACCAGAAAACAAATGGCCATATTCATAGCAATTCTTCAGGGTTATGTTTCATTCATTACACTACACCTCATATTATTAAGAAAAATTACTTTTATAGCTCAAAATTCAGTGAAATATAAAATACACATTTATATAGTAAGCCAAATAAATTATTTGGGCCAGGATTCATCCCAACTAACTTCAACTAGAAAGCCAGTCACTCTGGTCTCCCTTCATACTAATAGAATAGAAAATAGGTGGTTTTTAGGAGGGTCCAACAAAGACCTGCATCAGGACCTGGGGGTGCACCTCTCCCTACTGGCTGCATTGCAAATGGAGAGTGACTGTGCCTAAGACAGGGCACAATGAATCCAGTCCTTAGTGCCAGTTTTGCAGTCTTCTTGAAAGCACAATTTCTCTGAGGTCTTTTAGGTGCCTTATCTGTCTTATAACCAGTCATAAACTCAAGAAATAGCCCTTGAGTACTGAAAGGTAAACACATTTTTAACTAGTTTAACCAGATTAAGAAGGAAGCTCCTCCAGAAATGACCAAACTGAGCTATAAGGCTCCACAAGTCCTGGCTGCTTGCTTTGGTGCATTGTTGACTCTGTCAGCTCATGCTGGGTCCTCAGTTTAATGCATGGATGAGGGTTTCAACAAAGTTGCTAATGACATCATCAACGTTTTGCTATTCTTTTCCTTCTAGAACAGCTATATGCAAGCTGAAGTAACAGAAACAGCATCTTTAACCTGCATATAAGGCAGGCTACATCAGGCAGCTTAGTTCTCTGACCCATGGACACTTCCACTCTGCCTCATCTGCTGTGCTTCATATCTCTGGTTAGCTTGGGCTGTTTCCCAGATAACCTCACAGTCTGAAAAGGAAGACTCATTAGTATCTGATTTCTTTCACTTCTAGTCTCTGAAGCACAAACTGCTCTAAATTGCTTTCTCCTTCAGTAACAAAACCAGAGACAACTTCAAAAGATTCAGAGCACAACATGTGCTAATATTAATGGATAGTAAATAAAAAGGACTTCCACTAGGTGATGAATACCTGATAATATTTAATCAAAAGCAATGGTGTTTCTTAATTACCTTAGTTATGTGGGGTTTTCAAAAGCAGAAAAATATTGTAAAACTAGGAAGAAAATTAAGTGTGAAACCCAAAATTCTCGTAACTGTTTTGCAAGGAAAAGTAAATGTGAAATAGCTCAAGAACACAGAAATATATTGTACCCATTGAATTGAAATCATGTTCACTGATTCAGTGGTCCACAGTAGAGGCCAACTTGCAAATATACTAGCATGGAATCAATACTTTGATTGTTCACTAAGATATTCCATATTCAAAGAAAAGACCTTTTCTGCTCATTTATGGATCTCTAAAACAAGGTATACACATCTCGTGCAGCATATGTTAGTGGGTTTTCACCAGACTGAGTAGACAACTACCACAGTATTGCTGCTTATATTTGTTCAGAATTTCAACAAGATGGAAAATTCCTCTCTGTCCTGTGCCTAAAAGTTTTCCTTCTTGCAAGAGGGTTCTTAGTTCCATGGCAATAATGTCTGTTCTGCAAAGCCTCGGTGTAGGAAAAAAAAACCCAAAATATTTATGGCAAAAGATAGGCAGCTTCACTTTTGAGATGCTGCCATTTATGACATCTTTATATTTGGTGAAGATAACAACACTACTAAAAAATAAAAATTTAAAAAAAAAAATCCCAAAAAGCCCTGAATGATAAAGTAAAATAGACTTTCCTTAAAATGAACAGTTTGATGACTGAGAAGTTTTGAACTGAGTGTCAATTACTCATCTCATAAAATTTTAACAACATGCCCTGGGTGGTTTGTATCTATGCCTCTTGTTACTGCTATGAAGGAAATCTTCAGGTGTCAGTCATGTAAGACATTTCACATTTAAATATGAAGACAGTTTTCACATGTAGAGGCCATTGAAATTCCATGAAATTGAGGATTACATAGCCAAAATCCACTCAAAGCAGGTCTACTTAAAGTTCTAGATATATGCAACAATAATTAAGCATTGTATAATAGCAGTTAAAGATGGGACTCATCTAATGTGATACCTACCTTAGCCACATCTGCACTAGTTGCCTGGTGCTTCCTTTACAAATAAATTCTTCCAAAACATGATTGATTATATGTCACCTAAAATACATCAGATGAAATAAACAGAGTTTAAAGCATATTTCGTTCTGCTGACAATAAACAGACCTTCTAGAAACAAGCTCAGATGAACATCTCTAGGTAGTGGGTGAGATGAATGCCATCACAGGCTACTATGACAAGGAATTCTTTGCCAGCAGCAGGGAATAATGACAGATTATCCATCTAGAAGCATTTGGGGATTACATGAACAATGGTGTATTTGACTGTTTTATTGAATTTCTCTTATAAGACACATGATCTTTTTGCCTTACCAGGCTCAGAGAAGAGCTCTTGCAGTAGAGGGTAAAAAGGGTGGGTTTTTTTGCATGCCTCTGACATACAGTATCTTAACTCTCATGAATCAGAGGGTTTTGCCTCAATTTTCTAGTGAGGCCAGATAATACAGTATTTATAAAGCTTCTTCGTTTGGTTTTTTATTCCCCCCTTTTTCATCTGAACTGCACAGTGTAGGTATGTAAAGCTATATAGAAATACTTTGAAAAATCTGAATATACAAAGGTTGCTGCAGTTTTTTTGGTAGTACAATGAAGAAAACCAGGAAACTCTAATCCATCTCTGCATGGGCTTAGCCTTCATCCTAGCTACAAAATCTGACTCTGTTCTGAATACTTTATCGTTATGAAAGATGTAGCATTGATGTTGCAAGAAAAGAGCTTCTGATGTAAAACCAGTGACCTGACACAATTGTTAATAAAAAGTCCACTTTAATGATTCAATTGCAATGAGTATCCTTCATAAGCAATTTAAAAGGAAGCCTATAACAGCATTAAAACCCAAATGAGATTTGAATGCATGACACCTGCATTCTGAGGGTTCAGAAGAGACAAGAAAACTTGCTGAATATCTAGGCAGGATGAAATTTTTTGCCTGATATACTGTGACACAATGTAATATACCCACAGATTTCTGAATCGTTTGAATTTCCAGACTTAGTTCATTTCCATCATACATATGTTAGCTTGAGCTAGCTGTTCTGGTACAAACAGGGACACCCAAAAATACTGGATGTTTTGAAGTTTTCTGCTTATTTTTCCTCAATTATAATTACTGCTCACATCCCTTACATCTTTCTATAGTCACCCTTCCAAAGAAACTATTGGCAAGAACACTGAGTACTAACCTCAGAGAGTGTTGTGTAAAAGGTGGCTGAAAGGATAATTACAATAAGGAAGAAACAGCAAGCTTAGTTAGAAGGTCAGTGTAAAATTTAGAAAAGGACCATTTCAATTAAATGAACTGTGTGAAAGTCAAGCTGAACAGAAAAAGTTGGTGGAGATTAATTTGACAGCAGGAAAGTAAACTTTAGCCCTCAACTGAATAAGCAAGAAAATGGTACAGTTGAGGGCTGAGGAAATTTTCCACAGTAGCCTGCTAAAGATACATTTCTAAGTGGTTATGCTTACACTGCGAACTTAGCCTAGGTCTGATCCTGAGTCTATCCCTGTCTTATCCCTCTTAACGCAACTATAATTAACCTTGCAGCAGGTCTGCAGTCACAGCCAGATCTGGTGAAGCTATCAGTAAGCTGAAGGGCAGGGCTGCTGTTCAGGGGGAATTTGATGGCATGTGGCCTCATAGGAATTTCATGAAGCTCAAGAAAGACAAATGCAAAGACTTGCACCTGGGATATCATAACTCCATGCAGAAGTACAGGCTGTAGACCAACTGACTAAAGAGCAGCAAGGCAGAAAAAGATCCTTGGGGTGTTGTGGACAAGCTCAACACAAGCCAGCAATATGCCCTTGCAGCAAAGATAAAGAGCCTCCTGAGCTGTAGTAGAAAGTGCACATCCCACAGGCTGAGAGAGGTGATTCTTCCCTCTGCTCAGTTCTGGTGAGGTACCTAGAGTGCTGGGTCCATCTCTGGGCTTCCCAGTACTAGGGAAAAACAGTCCTCTGGAAATTCCTGAGGATCACTGTGAGCACAGGGACTGGAGCACAGGACGTAGGAGGAGAGGCTGAAAGTTGGGTTTCTTCAGCCAGGAGAAGAAAAGGTTCAAAAAGGTCTTACTGCTGTCTACAAGTACCTAGAGGAATGGTGTAGAGCAGCCAAAGCCAGACTACTCACAGACATGCATAGTGGAGGGAAAAGAGGCAGTAATCACAAGCACAAATATGGGAAATTTCAACTCAATATGGAGGGGAGGAAATATCACTGTAGTAGTGTCCAAATGATGATGCAGAGTGCTCTGAAAGGCTGTGGAGGTGCTCAGATCTTCACTGGACACAGCCCTGACTACCTGTTCCAACTGGACCTGCTTTGGGCAGAGTGTTAGATCAGAAGAGCCCTGGAGGCCCCTTCCAATGTAAATGACTCTAAAGTGCTTAAGTCTGGTTGCAGTAAACCCTTCTAGTGTCTCCAAATCCCTGTCATCCTTTGGATAGGGGTAAGGCTAGTGTGCAAGATGAGGTTAGACACAACATATGGACAGTGTCTGTCTCTTCTCCAGAGAGAGCAGGGCCTTTCTATGTTCTTCTATTCCAGTTCAAAATAAATCAATTCATTTAAAAATATGTGCATTTGAAATATTTTTGCTGGAACAAAAAGGATTAGACATTTTATACAGCACTGACGTTGGTTTTGATGCAGCAAATATAACCTGAGAAATAAGTCTAGATCCATGTCATAAAATTCACTGTGCCAGACCATAAGGTTTACAACCTACCTCACACATGTGGGCAGACACAGTGAAAGAAGGGAACCAGCCCACAGCCGCTGGTAAAGCATGAAAGGCTGAAAAGAAATAAAGCTGAACCGGAAAGAGGTAAGTTAAGAGAAGAAATATGTGAAGAATAAGAGAAATCTCACTACATGGTAGCACAAAGCATGCAGTGGAAAACAATAACCATTGAAAATGTCCTGTATTGCAACGTTAATCTGCAATTCATTACCGTGTATAAATCTGGAGTCAAAATCTTAAAAATACCAAGTCTTAAAGAAGGTTGGATAACAATATCTAGAGTTTTGGTAGTTATACAACAAATTTTGTACAGTGAGACTTCCAGCTGATTCTCTTGCAATATGTAAAATCCAATGCCTACTGAAAAGTTTCTTCCTCTTTCAGATGCAGCTGATATTTAGCTTTACCTTCATCCTTTGTGACAGTTGCCATGTACCAAAGGAGAAAGAACTGAGAGCAGAGCATGTTGGGAACCAAATTATTCCTGTCACTTGGATGTAAATTTACATTCCAAATAAACCAACTAATTCTTGGGAAGGTAAAAAAGACTGTTCAGTAAGGTAGCTGCAGGAGAGATTTTTTGATGGAGTCAGAAAGCTCACAGACACATAGCAGAAACTGAAGCTTTGGGCATTGATGGTGAAGGAAAAACTTAGCAGTAACTATTGGCATAAACCAGTGGAAATGTATACCAGCAGTGGCTCTTCCTCTAGCCCGGGAGCACTGTCACTTTTAGAGATCCCTAGTGAAATGAGAAATAGTTACAGAGTCATAGGTATAATTAAAGCTTTATCATTACATAAAAAACCCAAAAAAACCAAAAAACAGTTATCAGCACAGCTTATCATTATCTGTGATTTCTAGCAATTAACGTAGTTTACTGCCACAGAGAATTTTAAGAAACTATCATAGCTTTCATAAACAAATTTCTAGTAATCATTGTAGCTTTTGTACTATCTAGAGTCTTCAGTTACCTAGTCACTGGTCACCTGGACCCTCTGTAGATGGGGCCACATTCTTAAAAATCAGCAAGACATATGATTTTAAAAAACAAACAAACAAACAAAACAAAACAAAACACCCCCCCCAAAAAACTAAAAAGCAAAAACAAAACAACAAACAAACAAACAAACAAAAAACAACCAAAGCCCTTCTTAGTTCTTTGCAAGCTTGAGTCCATGAAAAATGCTGACATGTGAAAGAACAGCTTGTTGTAAAGGTACTTCTCTTTCAAAGACATGAAAATATCTACTGGAAAAATATTATTTTAGATTATCCAAGGGTATATGCAACATGTAGGTGAAATGACATACTTCTCTAAATCCACTATCAATGTTATATTTACCATTGATAAAAAAGGCCTTCCCACAGATAATGCTTAAAGCAATTTGAAACAAAGAAAGCCATGTTTTCCTCTGCACCCAAAATGAAGGTTTTTGCCTCTCTTTCTGACAACAACTATTTACACCTAGTGATTGCCATCTGGTTTAAAAAGAATTGAAAATCCGTATTAGAGGCAATATTGTGAAGACCTGTTAAGCCTTAAAGTGTGACTATTGCACACTCTTGGTAATTACAGTATCTGAAATTTCTGGATCAGATTCATTCCATCTCTATGCATAATTACAGGACTGGAACACAACAGGGGTTTATACGGTTTGGAAGAGGAGGAGAGAATTAATGTAATTTTTATGTAATTTAATTGGTGAATTACATAAAAGTGAGAGGTTGACAGTTCTAGACACATTCCAATTCAGTTCACAATGATGTACCTAATATCTCTAATCATTTCAAGAAATGCTACTCATGCCACATCAGTAACTCTTAATAAAAATTATTTTTAATCCTCTCAATATTCAGATATACATCACATATAGGTAAGCCAATACAATCACAAGCAACTCATGCACCTATTGGTTGCTAAAAGTAGGCAACTATATTTACAGTATCAAAAATCATTGTAAACAGTGTTAAATATATTGATTATACAGATGTGAACTATGACATCCTGCAACTACAGAATGCCATTCTGCCAAGGAGAGAAATAGTTTACCATCTGCTATTCTATTTCTTGAATTTTATTTGCATTCTGTTTTGTATTATTGCATTATTAATCAAATGTCTATCCAGCACATGACTTTTAGAAAGTGAAGGTTGCTATAAATACTTAGAAATTGGAGACTTAATGAGGTGAACATTGCCATTTCTTGCAAAAAAAATATAAATTATAAGCAGGAAGTTTTCAAAGTATTTTGAGATGTATTCTTGTCCCATTTATATTATCATTTCATAATAAAAATATTATTTAACCACAGGAGATAATGTTTAAAAAAAGGAAAAATACTAATAATTCAGAATGGTTTACCTAGAGAGATAAAATTTCTATAACACCCAGAATATCAAAGAGGATTGCGTAAATCTGATTGTATTGAAGTAATAATTACTGTTCTATTGCTGTAGAATAATGATTAAGGAGATATTGAATTGTAGTCATCTGCCTCAGAAGCCTTATAAAACACATTGCATCAATATCAAAATCATTATCTAGGTTGAGAACTTTCCCTGCTTTTGATTTGAACGTAAAAAGTCAAAGGAAATAAAATTGTAACGGTCTTTAATTAAGCTAAGGAGCCTAAGTACTAAGAAAATAAAAATAACTCAAATTCTGCATGAAGTAGAAGCAATTAGATTTATGAGATTTACACATCTCTTTATAAAAACATTCAAGATAACATTTTCAGTTACCTTTTAATAATTATTGGTTATAAGATACATATGTGTGTATATATAACATACACACACACACATGTATTTTCTATGTTTTCACTGTGGTTTTATCTATATTTCTTCTGAGGTGCCCTTGCAATATCTGTGTGAGGCTCTGCAATAAGGATGATGGTTTATCTGTTATGGAGGTGTCACTGCTGTTAAGTTGGTCTACACATTGTGTTAAAACTGCTTCCACAAAGCAAAGAAGATGGGTTGTTGTCATAGGAGGCTCCCTTCTAAGGGGACAGAAGGCCCCATATGCTCCGGACCCACCTCTTAGGGAAGTCTGCTGCCTCCCTGTGGTCGAGGTTAAAGTGATGAGAACGCATCCTGCCATGTGACAGCCCTCAGATTGCTGTCCTTTGGTTCTCCAGGTAGACTGTGACGAGGTTGCAACAGGAAGGACAAAGGGCAATCGGTAGAGACTTCCTGGACTTGGGACAACTGGTCTAAGGATCAGGAGCAGAAGTAGTGTTCTCCTCTGTCCTTCCAGTTATAGAGAATGATGAAGAAAGAAACAAGAAGAACCAACCTAGCTTTAAGCCTGCTGTTATGGGCAGAGTTTGGGGGATTTTGATCATGGATTGTTTTACTGGACATCAGGGCTGCTGTCGACAGACAGGGTACACCTGTCTCAAAGTGGAAAAAGGATCTTTGAATGGGAGTCAGTAGGGGTCATTGAAAGAGCTTTAAACTAGCTTTGAAGGGGGAAGGGGGTAAGTTCAGGCTTACTAAGGGAGTGATGGTATGCTAGCGAAGCCCTTTGGCCTGCCACCTCAGTGAAGGCAGGGGATGGAGATCCCTGTGGCAACAAAGACACAGGGGTTAACTGATGTGTTGGGAAACATGGAAGTGCCTGAGAACTGTCATATAGGAATTAGGACTTCGTCCCCCTGAAAGGGGTCAGGATCTACAGCCCAACTGTGGTGTATCTACACCAATACACACAATATGGGCAAAAGGCAGGAGGATCTGGAAGCCATTGTGCTCATTCTTAACTGGCTCACCCATTAGAACCAATTACAGGAAAGGGATACTCCTCCAAGGGGATGATTTTGAACCATTCACTAAAGCTGAAGAAGAGATTTCTTTCTTCCCAGAAATGTAAGTACTTACTATTAGATAAGCAAAAGTCAATGCCATCCCCACTCCTCCTACTTTTTGAAAACCTATTGTTGGATTTTCAAGATACTCTGGAACTGACTCCTTAAGTTATTGTGAGGACTGAGTAAAGGAGTGACTGGAAGGGGAAGTGCTGTTTGGATTCTTGTTTGAAGTATTTGTGAACATGTTCAGCTCAGGAAAGACAGCTGCTTATTATCATATACAGGCTCTAACTATATGAGAACCTTTACAATTAAAATGTAAGCACCAAGGATGCAATATCTGTGTTGGGAAGTAACTTCCCTTCTTTTCCCCTTTCCATCCCCAGGGCTAAGAACATAGCCAGCTGTGACAGCATATTCCCAGTCTGGAAGAAAGAAGATCAAGGAAGAACAGTTCCTTACTGCAGTAAAATTTTAGCTCTGGAAGTACCATAGTGATACTGCCCCATACCTCGCTGCATGCAAGCCATATGCTGGAAGAATTACAGTCAGCATTGTTCATAGTCTCAGTAGCTGAGAAACTACACAGGACACAAGTATTTATAATGAAACTTTTATGAGGTCTCTTTATGTTTTGCCTTTAAAGCACCCTGTTTCCCAGCACCGTGAGTACAAAATATGAGCACAAACACATAATTACAGTAATGACTGCTAACAGTAAAAAATGTTGCTATCAGTTAGCTGCTCAGAAGGTGAGGCTATTAACAATCCCTTGGTAGAGCTTATTCTGTCATAGAAGAGATCACAGTCATAGTGGATGGAAGCAGATGGTCAGGATTACACACCTGTGGGGAGGAAGGGGAAGTAATCCATCTCTAAGTTAAGTGAGGGATAGAGGGTGAAAGGGAAAAGATTTAGTTGTATGCACAAAGAATTCAGTGACAGGAGTGCAACTCAAGTTCATCCCTGTAGGAAATTTCTGACACAAACAAAGAGAGGAGTCACATAGATGGTGTCACTTTACAGTATTTACCACTTCATTAATTTATATAACTGCAGGCTGTGTTCTATCAGTAGTGGTACAATCTAGTGCAGTATATATGCTGCAAGTATCCTTTGTTTCATTATTACTGGTGTAGGAAATACCAAGTGAAATAAGTGCAGCTGCTTAATTACACTGGTATTTACAAGAGTTAAATTCAGCCTAAGAAAAATATACCACTATCCAGATCAGAAGACAAAATCATCAGCTACACTTGCGACAGTTTCAAGCACTGCAGCACTGCAGAACACAGTAAGTCAGCAGCAGCAATCAAGTCATATTTTCCAATCAATTACTCCAGTAAACATGGTGTAACAATTAGTGACTGAATATGTGAGGCTTCAGTGAACCAGTTACTATAAAAAATTTACAGTCATTAATATGAAGTAGAATGGTCTTAGCTGAGAATGAGCCTTGAGGCTGCATTAGGACAAAGGTAAGCAGTTCTTAAACACTTCTTAAGAGGTTGGTTTAAATTTAGCTGTAGTGCAATCAGGAACATAAGAATCACTTAAATTAACCACCACTTGATAACTTATGCAGGATGTAAAAACCCAGATTCAGTTTAAGTGGGACTATAACCCTCTGGCTGTGCCAACATTTTACCCACAGCTCGGACAGAGTCAAGGGAACCAGAGTCTGATCACTTCAACTATTCAAATTGATAAAATTTTCCCTGACCATTTTGAGACGAAACCAAGATATTTTCGATTGCAAACAATTCCTACACATAGTTGCAAGGTTAGCATAGGCTGGGGATCACTTTTGATATGCAGTTTGGGTATGTCTGTCTTTTCTGAGACTAGTAATGGTGGCTTAGACACCAACTATTCTGTACCAGCTGGACTCAGTGCTGGACAGGTCTTGCCACAACTCAGTTTGTGAATACAGGCACAGCCATTATGTGCTAACAATCATATATTTCAGTGCCTCACAGGAAAACAGTCATTATGATCCTCTGGTTTAGCAGTCTCTAAGTCCTAAATTTTTACAAGTTGAACTTTTACAAGTTCACTAACTGTAGGGTTAAAACCCAACTAAACAAACAGAAACCTACTGAGAATAGTTAGATTCTTAAAAAACTAAAGGGACACACACAGTGTTGTAGGGACTGCTGTATCAGTGGCATTCTTCAGGTTTCACCTGCCTTGACACATAAAATTACTCCATTTAGTGATCTTGCAGAAGAACTTTCAATACACCCTAGCAGCTACAGTGAACACAGAGAAAAAAGAATTTCAACAGAAAGAAACCATACATTTAAAATATAGTTGATTTTCAAATT